>PVJL010014161.1:0-29278 GCA_004026885.1 Lyroderma lyra | reverse complement strand
TCCTGATCACGTGCTTCTGGTGTGTGGTGTGCAGACTCCTTCACACTCTAGTGCACGATGCAGAGGGGCTGTGGCAGGGCCGCCTGCCCTGTGAGGCTGTGCGCCTCACCCCCACCCTCCCGGTCTGACTCATCGCGTCCGTAATGAGCAGAGTCGGGGCGGCGTCACGTCCTGTCGGGCGTGCGCCTGGCTGCCTGGCCTAAGCTCCGGGGTCACTTGGTGGACGCTGCGTGGTTCTCTCTGGGGTCCGTGTCCCTGCCCCGTCGGTGTTTCCCGCACCGCAGGGCCCGGTGTCATGTGCGGTAGCGTGTCCCTGGGAGCCGCAGGGCACGTGGCAACATCGCAGGTCTGTCCGGCCTTCTGCGGTCCGGTCCCAGCACCTGCTTTCTCCACGTCACAGGCTTCTCCCCAGGACCCCGCTGACTCTGTCATCATGCCTTTGCCTGTGGTGTGCGTGCTGGGTTGCCCAACGGCTTTTGCACTGGCATCTCGGCTTCTAGGTGGCACAGACCCTGTGTCCCTGCGTGGGGGACTTCAGGGGACAGCTGCTGTGCTCTGTGGGCTCCGCACGGGGAGGAGGCCCCTGCCAGTCGCTCAGCCCGGGGCCTCTGTGCGTAGGAAAACGACGCCGTGTGACATCTGAAGTTCACGGACGTGTTTCCTCAGCTGTACCCACGCGCCGCCCCTCCCCGGGCTCACCACTTCCCCTTGCACCCCAGACTCCTTCTTCTGCCCTGCAGGCTTCCCGTGACAGGAGTCTGCTGGTGGGAGCATCCGTTTTTGTCCTGAAGGTGTCTTTATTTCACCACTTGCATTAAAGATCCTTTCGGTGGACAGAGGATTTGGGATGACACATGTCATCTATCTGTATATTGACTATGTTGTGGTTACTTTTTGGTTGTTTTCAGTTTGTCTCAGTCCTTCGTTATAGTCTCGTATTCCCGGGACGTTGTGAAGTTTATCTTTTAGTTTTTGAAACCCACTAACATACAAACATACCTATGGCCTTTACACTGTTTTAGGTCCCTTCTGAATTTACAGTTTTTTGGCTTTTATGTCATCTATCTTTCATAGATGGTGACTTATTTGCCCCTGGTTTTATGTTGTTCTTTCTTCTTTATTTCTAATCACGAGTCAAATTATTCCTTGGGCCCTTTTAAACAGATACTCTTAAGGCTTGTGTTGAAGTCCCTTTCCTAGAGATAGGATGTGCTTTTGTTTTTGCCAGTCACCTGAGGCACTGCCCGTCCGAGGCTTTTACTTAAATGCCCTAAGCGCGTGTTTCTGGACTGCTGAGCCCTTTAGGCACAGGGCTCGTGTTCGCGTGGTGCACAGGGGTGGTGCCCAGCCCTTTAGGCGCAGGGCTCGTGTTCGCGTGGTGCACAGGGGTGGTGCCCAGCCCTTGAGGTGCAGGGCTCGTGTTCGCATGGTGCACAGGGGTGGTGCCCAGCCCTTTAGGCGCAGGGCTCATGTTCGCGTGGTGCACAGGGGTGGTGCCCAGCCCTTTAGGCACAGGGCTCATGTTCGCATGGTGCACAGGGGTGGTGCCCAGCCCTTGAGGTGCCGGGCTCACATCTGCGTGGTGCACAGGGGTGGCGCCCAGCCCTTCAGGTGCAGGGCTCACGTCTGCGTGGGGCACAGGGGTGGTGCCCAGCCCTTCAGGTGCAGGGCTCACGTCTGCGTGGGGCACAGGGGTGGCGCCCAGCCCTTTAGGCGCAGGGCTCACGTCTGCGTGGGGCACAGGGGTGGCGCCCAGCCCTTTAGGCGCAGGGCTCACATCTGCGTGGTGCACAAGGATGGTCCCAAGCCCTTTAGGTTCAGGGCTCACGTCCACCTGGTGCAGAGGAGTGGTTTCTCAGAGGAGGTTTCCATTCTCCCTCCAGCAGTAAACCCACAATTGTTTAACACCCTGCAGCCTCAGGTGACGGTACAGCCCTGTGCGGCTCCTGGCGCCATGCAGGGCTCTCCCATTAGACTTCCCATGTGGGGTCCCTGGTTTTATCCCTTGTCCCCTCCTCACCATGCGGGTGTCCAGGGGGAAGGTCAGCAGACCCAGGCTTCCCGAGAAAAAACTGGCTTGGGATTTGCTGACCTCGCCACGTTCCTCCTGGAAATCGGATTCCTCCTCTTCCTCTCAGTGCAGCAAAGCGTTCCAAGAGATTTGTAAAGTACATTTCATCCAGCCTGGAAATCGTTCTAAAACTGGATTTTTCAGGAGGGTCAACAGATGTTGACAGACTTCTAAAATGTAAGCTAATCGTTTTAAATAAAACAATTTTTTTTGTACAGATGAGCAAATAACATGTATATTTTCTTAAAATTCTTCCTTTGTACACAGAAGTTAGTATGTTGTAGATATTTATCAATGTTCTTTTAATAACCTCTGGATTTTGTATCATAGTTAGAAAACTTTTCTTTAATAACTTACGTTCAAAACAAAATATGTACGTATTAGTGACAGAAGTCCTGTAATGCAACCTAAATAGATTGAGATAAAAGTTTTCATCTAGGTCCTCGGTGCCCAAGCAGTGGTGCTGGGCCGCTCGGGGGTACGCAAAAAATACTCAGTCATGGCACAAACAAACAAACAAACAAACAAGTAAAATGGGAGAGAGCGTTTTCTTCTTACCCCTTCATAGAGAATAAGTCCCACAACAAGCTTAATGCAAGTCTGGATGTAAGACTGCATGTTGCATCTTTTGAGCCTGATTTCAGGAACCTAAGTGCATCAAAGCAAGCTCAGCGATCTCACTAACCGTGTTTCAGTCGGCTAGTGATCGCATAATAATTATTATTTTTCAGATAACACAAATCAATATGATGATTAATAATAAATTAAAAGGTTATAAATACTTGCTCATCATGATCAATATTTAACTGTTACAAATATTGTGAAATTAAATCTGTGGTTTATCCCCAGTGGAGGGTATGTTGAGTGTAGTCATTTTCTTTCCTAACTTACTACCTCATTTTCCACTATTTCACATTAACATAGGCACTGAACAAAAGTGTCAGTATTTAAAATCAGCTGTTTTAAAAACAAGGGGTACAATGTATAGAAATGGGCTTAAATGGGGTGCACGGGTGGGAAAAGGTTGGGAACCACTGATCCAATAAATACCAAGGATTACGATAGAGATTGAAGGAATTATAAGATTCTCATAAAAGTAATTTTATGAGAATTCTCATAATTCCTTTTTTCATGAATGAGAATGATGAGAAATAATCAGTTTTCTGAAATTGCTGTATTGAGAAATATGTTTAAATTGAAACATATCAAAAGTTTCACTAGTGGAATGAAAAACTGCCATTAATATTATCAGAGAGAAAAAAAATGTAAAAAAAAAAGCACAAAGAAGATAGAAAACCAACTGAATAGTTTTAACGCACTAAAACACATCAGATATGATTGTGAACCCCATTTTGAAAATACATCACAATAAAGCTGCAAGCAGAATAGGTCTAGCTATTGAAAGAACAGAAATCTTAACTCAGGGTGAATCCACCCCAAGGCTCTTCTGTTTCACAAAGGTACATGGAAACGCAGTGACTAGGACCGACGGAAAATTAAAAGGGGATTTTAGACAGAGAAC
This sequence comes from Lyroderma lyra, assembly GCA_004026885.1. Classification (NCBI taxonomy): domain Eukaryota; kingdom Metazoa; phylum Chordata; class Mammalia; order Chiroptera; family Megadermatidae; genus Lyroderma; species Lyroderma lyra. The sequence continues at coordinate 25,685 of PVJL010014161.1, read as the reverse complement.
ACCTGTTACCGAAAAATGCAGGCTGAGGGGGCCAGTGTCACGAGGTCAGTAACGAAACCGAATTTAAGGAATCCAAGCACTAGGTTGGAGAAGGGGGGCACTTGATGTGTGAAGGGCTTGGTCTACAATGGAGGGTGGAGCTGGGCCGTAGTTTATACAGTAAATACAGGCACCCCTCACTTATCGATCGAGCTCCATTCCTACGATGAGGTCATTCAGCGAAGCAGTCGATAAGCGAGGAGCTCACAGCCGGATGGATGCCTTGTGGTGTGCCGTGGCCATGGGGTTTGCATTTTTCAGTCGATGCCACACGACACCATACTTACAAACAAACTACGTAGCAGTCTTGTGTGATTGTGAACGCTTCGTGGAGTGAACACTAACCGACTGTGGGAACGAGACACAGATTGAGGAAAGGGGTTCCTGAGAACGTCACAGGCTGAGAACGGGGGTTCCCCACGCTGGGCAGCTGCTCGTAAGTCTGAGTGGTCGTTAAGTGAGGGGTGTCTGTCTGGGGTGCGTTGACATTTGTAAAGCAAAACACATCACAGAAAACGAACAGAGACATACAGTAGTGTTTAGTTATTGGCAGATCAAAACTACAATTTAGAGGATGTCAGTAATATCATTAATCAGGTTTTTCCAAAAATTTATATATTTAACTCAGTGGATTATTTTAGGATTTGCCAACTTGGGGTTTCCTTTCTTCTTTGGGTTACATTCTACTTTGATACATTTAGCCCCCATTTAAGAATTAAGATTCCCCCTAATGTCTAACACTAACAAGGGAAGTAAATCTTAGAAATGAAACATAAGCAATATGCCAAGCAGTCTTCGGACAAATAAAAAATAAAATACAGTTAATGAAATACTTAGGGAGCAGTGTTTGTGGAAGTGAGTTACGATATTGCCGAAGCTCCGGACAGTTATTCCCGGGGAGATTCGCATCCTTAAAGAATTAGACGTTTCACATACATTTTCGAAACATGAACAGAGTCAACAAAAGTGAGTGAGTGTGTGACTCGGACACACACTTTCTATTGGATACCATCAGGTGGACGTGTTCAGGTCCCAGAGCCCCTGTGTAAGACCCCTGACCTTCGGGGGTTCCCAGGTTGACCTGTGAGGATAGAAGGAGAAAATCTCTACGCAAGAGATCTTACAGAGCCGTCGGCTGACGTCAATAACAAAAAGAGGGAAAGGATGTTTGCTGATTGAAAAGATAGTCACATGGGGGTGTGGTGAGATGTCGCACTGAGAGAGGGTGCACTTTCACGCCTGAAAGCGATCGTCCGGGTGAGATGGAGTCTTTGAGGAGGCCGTAGGTTGCTCCCGTTCCTGCGAACAGCGATGAAACACCGCAGGCCGGGAAGTGCAAGCATCGAAAACTGAGAGACCAGCGGGACGTTTGCTCAGCAGTCTGTTCGCGCACCGGCCTCGTGCAGACAGCTGCCAGGCCTGGGGCAGCGGGCGGGCTGAGGGCGCGCCTGTCCCGTCCTGTCCGCAGTCCCCTGGGGCAGCCTCAGAGAGAATGTCTGTACCGTCCCCACTGTCCCAAAGCTGGCACAAGAGGGGCACTTCCCAGGAAGCCATTAGCTTTTCACAGGACTTGGACTGTGAGTTCCAAGGCACTTCTTTGTGGCTCTGACACAACGCTTAAACTTTCTAAAACTTAATTCAACCTCCATTGCTAAAATGTCATGTCACGAACGTTATTTGTTCAAGAAACCTTTTTGAACACCTGCTGTGTACCAAAAGCTCTGCTAAACTGCTGAGCGTGCAAAGATAAATAAAAACTCCTTCCTGTCACCAAAGGAAGTACAGCCATTGGAGACATCGAGACCTCCACAGTTAATTCTAATACGTGGTCTTGGAAAGGACCACGATGCTCTGGGTTCCTGGCTTTGGTGGAGTGCTGGGCGTGGACTGCGTTAAAAACTGCCTGTCGGGTTAGCCCTGTCTGGGCAAGACTGGAAGACCTCTCAGTAGATGAGAAGGGAAGAGAAAGGACCCTTTTAGGAAGGAGCAGCAGTTTATCCAAGGTGCTCTTGAAATGTTCTCTGGACAAAACTAGCTTTTCCATGATTAAGAGTTTGCTTAATTCAACTTTTAATGTTTTTACAGTTTTTCTCTCTGGTCCCTAATCACGTATTCCAACTGATATGTAATATACTTTGTCATGGTATCGTAACAGTTTTCTTGTTATCCATCAGTTGTTTTGTTAAAGCCAGAAGTCTTATTTTATAATTCTAAAGTACAAAGTAAGTTACACTTGAGAATTTTTAATTCATAAAGTAAGTTCGTAGATTGCTTTTCATATATTGGTCTCGGAAGCCAATTTGGAGCTAGTAGTTTATAGTAATGGCTTTTTTTTTTTTTTCAATTGCGCAATAAACCTTAGTAAGGTCGTTTTTTAGAAGTTCCAAGTTAGTTAGCAAGTTCAAGTTCTGGGAGGGGGTGGGGGCTGGTTGCTCAGGCCCGGCGCATCTGCTATGCAGCGCCATCTAGTGTCCTGTAGGAGAAACGATAGGAAGCGTCCGTGCTTTTTCCTGATTGGTTGAGCTGAAGCCTTACTATAAAAATGAAGTTTCATGGATAATCTGTGCATTGTGTATGGGAAGATGAGAACAGGTGTTTGCCAAGAGAAGTAGAATTATCTGTTTAGTTGATGTCAATGCATCAGATGTTCCCATGTCATCAAAACAAAAACAAAAACAACTCAAAAACAAACAAATAAAAAACCACAGGTTTTTAAAAAAAAATAAATTGTGATAGTCTATTCTGTTGTTCATGTTCCACCAAATCTATATTTTTCCAAAAACTGCTTCTTTATAATTTGGATGTTTTTTATTCCTTCATTGAGCCAACCTCCTGCAACCAATCGGCTCTAGTTTACAATCATGTAACTTTTAGGCGTATGTGTGAAATTTCGCCGTTACTACAGAGTGTCGGTGAGTTCACATGAGTTTCTTCGAAAATCTGACTCACCCCCTCACACCCGTGGCCTCTGGATCGACTCCCAGTTTCCTTCATGCTATTGGAGGTCAAGGCCAACCGTCAGGTCACCCCTTAGGGCTCGCAAAGAGGGACACAGCGGTCCCTTGTCAAGTTGCATGGCGAGGGCAGTGGATTTCTTCTCTGGGAAGGGTGGGAGTGGTTGAGGCTAGAAACTCTGAACCTTTTCCTTGTTTTCTGTTACAGTTTCTTTCCCTGAAAAAAGTTTGTGCGAGTAAAAGTCTTTGTGATCTACACAGCATTAGAGCAGGGATTATTTTTAAAGAGATTCCATTCAACACTAGATTTTATAGGCAAACTAAACATTGTAAATGTATGCAGAAGATTATTATGACTTTCTACATTATTGTGTAGCGATGTCCAATAAGGAACAGTTTTCTTTCATCTTCCTGCTAAAACAGTGAGTATAATGTTTCTCATCTTATTACCCTGAACATCTCAGTCAAATCCTCATGTCAACAATCATGACTGATTTTGAGAAACAATATCCGTGTTTCCCTTGTAAGTTTCTTTAGAATGTATTTGCACCCATCATTTGTTAATGCATTAATACAGGCCCTTCATCAATGAAAAATGCAAGATTTTCCTTATAAAACAAATTGTGATTGTTTTTTTTTTCTCTTTTATTTTATTTTTTTAAATTCATTTTTATTGTTAGACTTATTGGGGTGACATCTGTTAGCAAGGATTACATAGGTTTCAGGCATATAGTTCGACAGTTCATTGTCAACTTGATGTATAATAAGTTCATGTTTTGAACCAATAAGAATGAGAGCCTTGCCTGGCAGGTCACAGAATGGACAGTAAGTGAAACAGTGAGGTAGACCAGTCAGCCAGAGGGCGCCGGACTGAGGTTCAGAGACAGACCCGGGCACACCTGGGGACTGTGTGCGTGATGAAGGTGGCAGTTCCGACAGGGAGAAGGGGCACCGATCAGTCCACACATGCCTTCACCTGTCTCTGTGGAGTAAAGAAAGGTGGATTTAATGCACTTCCCCCACCTTTGAGTACAGCCTCTAAATCGGAGGGTTGTTACTGACTTTCTCTGTGTGCAGTGATGGCTGCCCGTCACCGCAATCATCTGCACAGATCACGAAGAGCCACACAAATCACGCCAGTGACTGAGGCACCCAGCAGTGGCTGTTACGAAGTGAGCTTTTACACGGGTGACTTCTGTCGAATAAAAGGCAACTCAGAATCCCCCCAAAATATAGGAAACCCCTGCCACAGAGGCAACTGTGAGGCTGCGAAAATAGCGGAAACAGGTGTCTGTCTTCCGTGGGTCCTCACTGTCCCCTCCTGCCTGAGCTCTTGGCCTTTGGGTGACAACACGACATCATTCAGTATTTTGTTGGCACCTGACCCCAGCTCTCAGCTGAGGGCATTTCTATTTAAGGATGAGAAAATGATGAGCCCTAATTACTAACACAAGTATGAAGCTCCCACTATGAAGAATTATTTAATTTTCTGACAATTCTTTACGCACAAAGAGAAGTTTTTCAGACTCAGTTCAGTAATTGAAAGATTCACAAACATTTATTGTCAGCAAACCTAATGCAGAGAGGAGTTTTCCATGTGTTGCGGGCCCAGCGTTTGCTTATCGGCTCCTTGTGCATCCCGTAAAAACACTGAGGGGTCTGTGTATTAGACAAACGATCTAAGGGTACAAGAACGTGGCTGTCATTACTGAATTATGACACCAGGGATAAGAGGAAGATATTATTCGGCACAGCCCGCATGTGTGCATAGCAGAGCCACCCAAGAGCGATGGGTGTGGTAGCTCCTCAAGCAACAAGGTCCACAGCCACCCTAACGGGCATTCTGGAAAGCTCCGTCTGGGGGCTTGCTGCAGGGTGTACGCTGCGTTCTCTCGCGGGAAGTTCTTGGTTAGGAATCGTCTGCGCCCCTCAGCTCGGCTGCCCCCCTTCGGCTGAGACAGGACTCAGCTTCGCAGTTCTGGGGTTTTCCTGCGGCTACGCGTCCCGTGTCCTTTCCATCTCTGGGCTTACAGGCGTCTCTCTCCCTGTTTTTGAGTCATTTTTCTCCTCTTCTGGACGTCTGAAGACACACCGAGTTGCGTTGTGACAACGACACGTAGTCATCCGACGCGTGTTAGCGCCTCTACGCCGCCTGCGTGTCGGCCTCGTAGGGTTACAGTGACTGCAAAACGCGCGATTCTGGCTGCTGGCCTCTGCAAATAAATCAGGCGACACTGGCATTTATCATCTCAAATGTTCACACGGAGACCTCTTTTCAAAGCGTGTGACTGTATGCAAACATTTCAAGCCTAACCCTTAAAAGAAGTGCCCGGAGCACATTTCCCGCAGGCCTTGACTTACCTACCGGTAACTGTTACTCAAGCGCAGTCCTCACCGACCCAAACATCCTTGTGAACAGAACCCCCTCCGAGCGCAGCTTGAGGCCCTTAGGTAATGGGGGTCCCTGAGAGCAGCCAAGGGCCCGCATTCTGCCTCCTCCTCCCTCTCCCGGTGGCTTGAAGGAGCTCGTGTTCCTGGGGGTCACGTGCCTGCGGTTAGAAATGAGATTTGGCTTGAGAGAAGCATTACACAGCTTGAAATCCCCTTAACCTGCTAAGCTGATAAATACACCCAACTCGCTGTCCCCGCCAGCGGCTCGGTGATGGCGGGCGTTGGCCGGAGCGTGCTCGGTGTACGCGGTGGCCTGCTGCTCGGGGCTTCGGAGGCCTCGGCCTTGACATTGCAGCATCTGGTTGAAGACGGAAGGGTTGGGAGGGTGTACCCGGACCCTAACCGTTTCCAAGTTGCAGAGCTAATTAGAACACAGTTATGTCAAAGTGCTGCCCCCCTCCTGCCCCCGGGTGACGCGTGGTGATGAGCTTATTGAGTAGATGTGTATTTAAAAAGAGGAGTTGATTTAGTCAAACACGATTTAGTCGTGTTTTTAAAAGCATTTATTTTAAAGTAGCGGCAGACCTTGACCTCCCACCGCCCCTGGAAGGGGAAGCCACGCCCAGACGCGGCCACCGTTTTGTGCCGGGCAGAGTGAGGCTTTGACCGAGAGCCGCTCCGGAGTGCTCCCGGCGGGCCGGCTGAGGAGCCGAGCGGCTGAGTCATGCTCTGAGGAGGGAACTTTTCAGTGAAAACGAGAAATGCAGCCAGGTCCCTCGGACTTACAGTCACCGGTCCCGCCTGGTGACCCGCGGGCCACTCTGCAGCGAGGCTGGGCCCGGCGGTGCCTGTTGCCTCTGCTGTAGTGCCTCGGGCCCAAGGACTGTTCACCTTTTCTTGTTTCTCATCTTATTATTTTCTATGTATCAAAATAGGAGGCTGTTGTAGGAGGGTTTGTGTACACAGACCCATTGACGTCGAGGCTGACCACACGTCCCGTTTTCAACGGGGCAGACCACAGCGGTACCAGCCCGTTTCACACAGTGCGTCTGGTCAGCCCGGTCCCCGTGAACTAAGTTCAAGGTGTCCGTCGGCTGACCCCACGGCCGTCCCGTTGTCTCCCAGCCCGTGGAAGGCCTGTCTCCGGCCTGCGTGGCGTGTGCGTCTTGGGGGTGGGAGAGTCCCGGCTCGGGGGCTGCCTCCGGTCCCTGCGAAGCACGGTCGTCCCGCAGGGTCCCCCACTGGGCTCCTGGGATCCTGTGACGGCTGCGTCCGGTCGAGGAGGCGCTCCGCGCGGTGCCGCGGTGCGGAAGCGTCTGACAAGCCTGCTGCTTTCTTCCCGCCAGAGCCTGTGCGTGTTCACCCCGCCTGGAATGGAGGAAGGGAAACCCCGGCTCGTCCCCGCGGGGCCCATCGCCCAGGGCACCACGACCTCCGCCTACGTGGCCAAGTCCCGGAAGACGCTGCTGGTGGAAGACATCCTTGGGGTACGCGGCTTTTTACTCTCTGTGCCCCTTGTGCGTCACGACACACGATGTGGCATCCCGATGCTCTATGTTAAGCCGTTTACTAAATCAGTAACACGGGGTACCGGTCCCTACGTGACTTTGTCCATGAACACGTCCTCGGTGCGCAGGAAGCCAGAGCGTACGTCCACGGAGAGCGGGATTGGAATGGTCTCTATTTCAGCCCACGCCGGCGCGGCGAAGCGCAGAAATGCACGTTTATTCACGCAAACCACATGGTTCTGTGCCCTGCATTCCAGCGGGCACTGCGGCTCTGTGACACACTGCCGCCCCCCGTCTTAGGGTGTCATCCCGCAGCCGCTGGCCCTGTCTCATGAGTCTGTGGCCGGGGCCCTCCTGCCGCTGGGCCTGGGCCCTCCTGCCGCTCGGCCTGGGCCTGCCGGCGCATCTGAGAGCAGCTGGCCCCCCACTCAGGAGCTGGCAGGTCTCAGGGGGACTCGGCTCTCTGTGGGGATGTCTCCCTGCCGCCGCTCCCCAGTGAGGGGACTCTGGCGTGTTCTTAGGATGGTGGCAGGGGTCCCAGGGAGGTGGAAGCGTGCCAGTGAGCTTTGACGCCTCTGCTTGTACCCCATTTTCTACCCTCTCGTGCGCCCGAGCAAGCCCTGCGGGCGGGCCCAGCTCGGTGTGGGAGGGTACCGAGGAGGGGCGTGCACACAGGGAGCACAGCAACGCGGAGCCCGTGGTGCTGCCCCCACAGCCCGTGCGATGACATGTCACCGCGGGGACCGAGCCTTTAAAAGGACCGGTGCCCGAACGGTGTCCGGGGGTCACGTGCTTGCTCCGTAAATTGCTGTACCCCTAAAAACAAGCCTTCTGTGTTACGCTGACTTTAAAACCGTGTACACAGTTGGGTGTCCTGCACGCGGCGTTTCCCTCTGGGCCGGTTTTCACTTGCGCGGCCTGTCGGAAAGGCCTGGCACCAGGAGGTGACGAGTGCGGAATGTGAGGGATCGTAGCCACAGTGGCCGTTCCGTGGCACGCGTCTGTGTCCAGGCTCCGAGTAGATCCTGCTGCTGCCAAGGTGTCGGCGCCGGCGAGCAGGACGCGCGAACAGGGCCGGACGCCCCAGGCACGCGTTTGCCCACACGGCCGTGCCCTGGCCTCCGGCTCCCCCGGCCGAGGCCCGCGGGTAGGAGGGACTGCGAGGGGCGGGCGGCCTGGACAGGCATGAAGGGCCGCGCTGTGGCCGTGCCGTCTCTGTAGCTGAGGCCGCCTCTTTCCCCGCTTTGTTTCCAGGACGAACGATTTCCCAGAGGGACCGGCCTGGAGTCCGGGACGCGGATCCAGTCCGTGCTCTGCCTGCCGATCGTCACCGCCATCGGCGACCTGGTGGGCATCCTGGAGTTGTACCGCCACTGGGGCAAGGAGGCCTTCTGCCTGAGCCACCAGGAGGTGAGGCCGGGCCGCGCGTCCCACCCGTCCCCTGGCGTGGGCGCGGCTCCCCGCGGGGTGCGGCGCGGGGGGCGGGCACCCGTGATTCGGGGCTGAGGGGGGGATTGCCAGCACGTCCCCTCGGCGTGCCGTGCCCTGGACAGGGGCCGACGGAACTGGACATGGAGGCTTTTTCTTTAGTGAGCTTCCGTTTGAACAGCGAAAGCGGAAGTGTGCCATCTTGCATGAAGTAAAATGGCTTTGGAGGGGTCCCCCCCGGTGGTCTCCGTGGTTTCTTAAAAACGCCGTCCTCCCGGCGTCCACCCTGAACGACGCTCCCCGCGGGAGAGCCGCCGGGACAGAGCGCTCCGGCCACCGCTCCCGGGTCAGAACGGGCTCGGGTCCGTGCCGGCTGCCCTGCTGGCGGACACCCCGGCCGCTGGAGCTGTTCTGCAGTCGGTGCCGTGTGTCTGGCACCCAGTAGGCGCCCGGTCAGTCTTGGTTACGTGAACGAACGATAGCAGAGGTGGGTAGTGGCTGGGGGCGGGAGGGCTCGTCAGGCACGCCCGGAGATGTCCAGCATTGCAGCGTGGCCACGGCAGGCCTTCCTCGTAGGCGTCTCAAACCGAAAAAGCGTCGTTTTAGGCGCAAGCATCGGACTGTTGCTCTCCTAATCGCTCTGACCTGCTCTGTGTGCACCATGAAGGGGAACGAGGGGGCATTAAAGTCCACGGTAAAGAGAGAAGAAATGGCACAGAGAAACCTTGTCCACGTTGGTGCTCTGTGTGCAGCGAAGCAGGTTCAGGGGCGCGGCGCCCTCAGAAAACGCCCCGCGTGCGTTCGCGCGGCAGTCCTTTGTTGGGGTGTCTGCCGTGACACATAAAAGCTCGTCTCCTCCTTCCAGGTGGCGACAGCCAATCTGGCTTGGGCTTCGGTGGCAATTCATCAGGTCCAGGTGAGTGTCCGGGCCGCGTGGACGTGCTAACGGGGCTTCCCAGGGGAGAAGCACGGCTTAGGGGCAGCTCGGGAGGGGCGCGGGGGGCCGAGTGCAGGCTGCGAAGTCACCGAAGGCCTCGTGTCTCCGTGGCAGAGGCGCCGTTGTTTCTAAGAGTGTCACCGTCTCCCCTGTACGAGGGCTGTCGGGACAGGAATCCAGCCACGCACGCCTCCGTGGTTCAGGTCACGTGGCCGGAGGCTCTCCGACTGCCCTGGCGTGTGTGGGCTTCTGCCTTAAGCATCCTGCAGCTATTTCCGTGCGTTTCCGTGTGGCCGTGCGTCGTTTCTGCAGTTACGCATCCTGGTACGGCCCAGTGTCCTGTCGGCACGACCACCGAGAGCTCTACGCCCCCTTTCCCTAAGCTAAAGCGTCCTCGACGTGATCCGCGGACGCACCCATCTCAGGCTGAACGTGCCGGGTTCTCCTCACGGAAGCCATCAGGCCACACGGAGTTTTGCTGGAAACTAGGCTCTCAGGGCTCTCGGTGTCTCGGTGGCCGTGGAAACTAGGCTCTCAGGGCTCTCGGTGGCCGTGGAAACTAGGCTCTCGGTGTCTCAGTGGCCGTGGAAACTAGGCTCTCAGGGCTCTCGGTGGCCGTGGAAACTAGGCTCTCAGGGCTCTCGGTGTCTCGGTGGCCGTGGAAACTAGGCTCTCAGGGCTCTCGGTGGCCGTGGAAACTAGGCTCTCAGGGCTCTCGGTGTCTCGGTGGCCGTGGAAACTAGGCTCTCAGGGCTCTCGGTGGCCGTGGAATTCTGCTTTGCATCTGCCGCTTCCTGTTGCGGTTTTGTTAAGTGCGTGTCAGCCACCCCACGAACCGAGTGATAGAAGGAGAGAGTGACGTGGGAATAGCATGACGGTCTGAGGAGCAAGGACCGAGGGTGGGTGCGACACGGGCCCGAGTCCCGTCTCGTAGGTTGACGTGGTTTGACAGAGTGGCGGGCGGTGGTGGGGGTGGGGGGCGCCGGGGGCTGTGCGTGGGCTGTGTCCCCCAGTGCCTGGGACCTGAGTGAGCTCCAGAGCTCCCCGGAACCTCAGTTACTAAAGGAAGCCCCAAACCTGGGGGTCTCTGCGGGGGTCAGAGGAGGGAGCGAGCGTGACGTGCTCGGCGCGTTTCAGCCGTCGCTGAGCACGACCTGTCGGTGACGTCATGACGGCATCGTGCACGCCCTGATGGTGGTGTGCCTTGTGAAATAAAATAAGGCAAAGTAGCATTCAGGAATGGTCGTTGTTAAACAGGCAGAAGCCTCCTAACGTGCGTCGCCATCTTTCTTGTGTGGCAGGTGTGCAGAGGCCTCGCCAAGCAGACAGAACTGAACGACTTTCTGCTCGACGTTTCCAAGTAAGTGTTGGCTTCTAGGATGCGGCAGCCCTGCTGGCCGGCCGTCGGGCCCGGTGGGGACGGACCACCGCCCACGGCGCCCCATGGCCAGGCCCGAGTAGGATTATTTTAAGGTCCCCGTGTACAAGTAGCTCAGACGTCAGCGTAGGGAAGCTGCTCCGTTTCCCGGCAGCATGACCTGGAAGTACGTCCTCGGGCTGCCGTGGGGACAGTCACGCACGCCCAGAACCCGCAGGTCCGTGTGGGTGTTGCTCGGACACGGGAGAGCTTTGGTGTACCTCACCTGACAGTTGTCCCGGTGTGGTGACCTCACGGTCAGGCCCACCTGCCAGCTCATGGCAGCAGATGAGGTGCCCCTGCCCCACGACTGCCTGCCGCAGCTCGGACCCTGTCCTCACACCGCCAGGGTGGCCCTTGCACACTCATCAGCAGCGACTGGGAGGCCCGTGGCGAATCCATCTGAGGTCGCTGCCTCGGGCTGCACGTGTTTTCTGAAACGTAGCATTAGAGAGACGGGGAGCCGGAGGAGCTCTCCTGCGATCCCCTCGGCGACCTGTCTGCTTGCAGACGGAATTACGCGGAGGAGGAGGAGCAGCCGGCCTGTCTCGTTAGCATAACTGAATGTCTGTGCGGCGTCCGGAGCCCGGGGGGATCCCTCCTGTGACGGGTCCAGCCCGGGCCGCGGAGGGCAATGCACTCACTTGACCGTCCTCCCTGCAGTGCGTCCCCCCCGTGCACGGGGTGGTTAGGGGGTTCTGGTCTTGGAATGGACAGCGGTGCGTATTCCTGTGGGTTACCTGAGCTGTGAGTCCACGAACAAATTTACCTGAGCCCACCTGGCAGCAGGCCCTGGCCAGTAGGTCCTGCGTGGGGGTCCCCTTCGCACCTCTCCGCGAACCCGGCCTGTGGCTCCACGAGTCATCGGGTTTGCGTCCTCGTGTGCGGCAGGCGCCTCCCAGGACACCGCGCTGCTCACGGTAGCACCGTGTCCCGCTGTGCGAAGCCCTTCGGTCCTCACCGTGGTTTCTACTCGGACCCTTTGCCTCCTACATGTTCACATTCCGGATTTTCAGTGACAACCTACGTGTTAGCCGTAGGAAAGAGAGTTAGCAAATCCAAGTGTTTTTGTTTCAGATGAAGTTCCTGACGCAACATTAACAACAATGAACCCGATTTAGTTTCGGTTAAACGCTGCCGAGTTTCTCCCCACGTCGGCGATAGCGTGATGGGGACGTGCGTCCTTGGCCACTAGCGTCCCCATGCCGTAAAGTCAATGAGAAAATGTCACTGGTCCCTCGAAAATACGATTATTGGGTTTTTTCCACAGGAGGACACAAATGAAACGACACGTGCCATTGTGGCTTTTATTGAAATGCAGGCAGCGCTGGGAAACGTGTGTCCTGGCTCTCAGTGAGATCGCTTACCCGTCTTGTGTTCCTTTTTCTTCCAGAACGTATTTTGATAACATAGTCGCAATAGATTCTCTACTTGAACACATCATGGTAGGTCGCCTGCTGCTTTCACCCGAGACCCGTGTCCTTGCGTGTGGTGGGACGTCTGAGGGAATCAGACTCGCAGGCCGTTTCCAGGGGGTTCCAGAAGGTGGTACTTGATTTTGGTGTCAGTTCTGTTCATTCTGGGGAGCCTGAAAATAGGCTCTCGGAGCTGTTCATTCGTTACCGGTGAGCTGTGCTCTGAGGACACTGGGTTTCTTTCCGTGTTCTCCAGGCGCCTTGGCACGCAGGGGGCGGCCTGACAAGTCCCAACTGGGGTCGGGGTGGATTCTGCTTAGCCTGAGCCTTTAGCATCCCCGTCGTCTAGGAGACGCAGGCCCTGGGAGCGGAAAGCCGCCCAAAGTGGGCTTTCCCCCCTATTTCCGTGGGGCTGCTTTGGTGCTCCGGCGGGATGGCACCGAAGTGACCTCCCGTGGCCCAAGTGACGCGTGCACGTGCGCGTGTGTGCCCAAGGCCAGGCTCGGTGCCCGGTTGCACATTCTGATAAATGGTCTTTCTCCTTCCCATTGGCCTGGTCTTTCTCAAAATACAGTAATCCTGTCCAAGAAGGGGTCTCCTGCTCCCCACATTTCGTGTGGGGCACTGACCTAGTTCTCTCTGGCCTCCCTGCCTGAGTGCCGGTCATCCTCAGTTATTTCCGGAGCGTTCTGAGGCTACGGAGGACTTGCACGTCACCCATGGTTGGCAGGTGTTTTGGTCCAGGGCCAGGTCTGCCCCCTGGGCTGGCCTTTGAGGGCCATCCTCGATGGCAGATGCGCACCCCTGCCCGCTGCGGCGGCAGTGAGCGGGCCCCGAAGGGACAGGCCCGTGTCCCTGCTGCACCTGTTTGCGAGAGCACACGAGGGCCCGGGTGGGGGGCCGGGGGGCTCCAGGTCACCGCACTCTCCTCTGGGCCTTGCTCGCAGCGTTTGGAGCGCTGGGGAGAAGAGAGGCATCTCTGCCGTCCCCGAGCGACGGGCTGACAGAGGAGGGTCGGCTGGAGGCTCCGGTCCTCGTGGCCCCGGTACCCGTGGGCCCTGGCCAACGGTGTTGGTTCGGTGAATGAGAACAGCCGTACCGACAGGCGTGTGACGTGCAGGTGAACTGGGGCACCTAACGGGGATGCCCAGCCCACTCAGACTCCCTCTCCTTACATCTACAAGGCCATTCGTTTCACGTGAGGGGACACATTTTCCTCCGGCCGCGGAGTGGCCCGTGTCCCCCCTGCATGGGCTTTGCGATGCCTGCTGTCCTCTGAGGAGGAGTGTAGTTCATGTCTGTCCCCTGGAGGGTTGAGGTTGCCAGAATTCTCAGTGTACGTGAACACGGTATTCACGACTTAGCCGTGGTCCCAGCCCCGAGGACAGTGGGTTCGCTGGCCGTGCGAGAAGTGCTCGCTGAAGGAAACCGCCAGAGGACTGATGCGGACCACACAGTTGGCCTTTGGAAATGGAAAAGCGGGTTTGTTCTAGAAGCTTAGGCCACCGAAACAGCTGGGATGGGTTCGAGCCTGCGAGCCACCGTTGACTAGGTGTGTGACAGCAGACGACTCACTGCTCTGTGCCTCAGTTTCCCTAGTAGTATGTAAAGAGCAGACAAACGTTTTTCCTGACTTCACGTTGTTATTGTGAGGACTGACTGCACGTAACGTGCATAAAAACGTCTGGCGTGCACTCGACGCTTAATCATGGCTGCACGTCATTCGCGCAGCACATGAAATAACGTGACTGTGTCTCGTTAGGGGCATGTCACGTCCCCACCAGTCCGAACAGAGGCCGCCCTGAGGGCGGGCAGAGGCTCAGACCAGGGGACCAGGGTGGCCTGGGAGGTTCTGAAAGATGAGTCTGGGTGTCAGGAAGACTCTTAGGGACTAGGCCACTGGCAGCTCTGCAGCCCTGCCGGAAGCGTGGTAGCGCACTTGACCCTTGTGTGACACGGGGTTGAGGTCCACCGAAGTGCAGATCAGTCCGCGGGCCGAGCGCATGCGTTGTCTGCGCTATTTTATGTAGGGGGCTTGAGCATCCCCGGATTTTGGTATCTGCAGGGGTCCTGGCGCCCATCGCCCACCAATACCAAGACACAACTGGTGTAGTTACGTGTTGGGGGTGTCAAAAGTTATGCGTGCATGTTGGACTGTTTGGGGGGTCGGTTCCAAGGGTATCTGAGCATCCAGCATCACGGCAGTGGCAGCTGGTGATTTGTTGTCCTGGTGTTAGTACACGGACAGGGACTTACGTGGGCTTTCTGCCTCTGTGTCCCCCTGCCGATTAGCATACAGAGTAGCTGGGATTGCGCTCAGTTCCGATCAAGTTCACCTATAAACTCCCAACGGCTCACGGGCTCACTCTGGTCTCGCTGTGTGTCCCCAGATATATGCAAAAAACCTGGTGAACGCGGACCGCTGCGCCCTCTTTCAGGTGGACCACAAGAACAAGGAGCTGTACTCGGACCTCTTCGACATCGGCGAGGAGAAGGAGGGCAAGCCCGTCTTCAAGAAGACCAAGGAGATCAGGTACCGCGCCGGAGACGCCAGGGTGCCGTGACTGCCGCCGCGCAGGTGTTCTGTGTCCCCCGTGTCTGTGCCGGCCCGCAGGCGTGCTGACAGCACTTGTCATTCTGTGATGTCATTCCCACCAGGACCCGCCTCCTGAAGGTAGTGCTTCTGGGAATGACTTGGCAGTGCCAGCGAAAGCGCGCCTAGGAAGCGTGAGCGTCACTCCTGGAAATGCCGTCTTCCGGAGGCGGTCCTTTTGGAAATCATGTTGGAAAAGTTGCTAGTGCTCCCAGGTAGGTAAAGGTGCGCCGCACCTGGAGTCTGCAGGCTTTCCCACGGTCGGAGCGGGTGCGCCTGAACGCCCGGCCGCCCCGCCCCCGCAGCCAGCGGGGCTCCGTCGGGGGAACCGGCCGGGTAGAGCCGATGACGTCAACACGTCACCCCACCACCGAGCCGTGGGTTTCGTGGGTGCCACAGGCACACCTTTGTCCCACCTCGGAGCCAGCGCCTCCTTCCTTCTGGAAGTGGCCTCTTTTGCCGCTTAACTGAACAGAATGGAGTTTGTCCGGCTGGTGGAGGCGTGGTGACTCCATCGTGTCACAACCTGAACACCTGCAAGGGGCACTGTCACAAAACCTTAAGAATCCAGCGTAACATTCAAGCACTGAGCGTGCTGAGACACGTGCGTGGCCTTTGTTCTGTGTGTCCTGTTGAGCCGTGTTACACGTGCCGCCCGGCGGGTTCTGGCAGTTACAGCCGTCCGGGAAGGCGCGCTCCCCTAGCAATCCCGCGCCGCTGCCCACCGGGGCCTTCCGTCACGCCACGGAGGCGACCGGGCGCGAAGGAGACTGTGTGACCCCCAACGCACGGGGTCTCCCCACTGCCCCACACTGGGCGCTTCCTGTCCCAGGGCCTCGGGACTCAGACGCCATCGAGTTCTCTTCCCTTAACTGTGCGATTTGGGTTGGTTTTCTCGATCTCAGCAAGTCGGTCCGGGTGTGGCCATTTAGGTTGAAGCTGTCACTGTCACCGAAGGTCCTGGTGCTGCCAGCAGTGCTGGTTCTGA
The DNA here is from genome assembly GCA_004026885.1 of Lyroderma lyra. Classification (NCBI taxonomy): domain Eukaryota; kingdom Metazoa; phylum Chordata; class Mammalia; order Chiroptera; family Megadermatidae; genus Lyroderma; species Lyroderma lyra. Next base: position 10,015 of record PVJL010014161.1, on the reverse strand, counting down.
CCTCCCTTTGACATAGTCACTGGGACCTGTGGTCACAGGTGTGGGACAGGCTGCGGGGGTGGGGGTCAGCGTGGCGCTCCGAGCTGCTGCCAGCCATGTCCCTAAGGGCCGCCACTTAGTCACGCCCCGCCCCCCACCGGCGGGCGCTGGGGCGCGTCACTGTCAGACCCCGCACCCCCAGACCGCGCAGTGGGCTGAGGCTCCACGGCGGCCACGTGCTCGTGCTCACGTGGCTCAGAGCACAGGCAACCGGGCTGACGGCAGCCTTGCTGTCAGGAGCGTTGGGTTCAGTTCCTGGTGGTGTAACCGTTTGTGTCATTCTCTTCCCAAGTGTCCTGAGGGAAAGTCCTCAGGGCGGAGCTTTCCTTCAGTGACGATTATGTCCTGCAGTGTTGAAAGTGTGATAGTGTCCAAGTTATTTTTCAGCTCTTGAAATACGTAGCTATTGTGGATTTTGGACATCTTTCTCAACTAAATTTCAAAACGAGTGCACGGCTGATGCTAAGATTGGAACGAAAGAACTATAAATACGAGAACATATTTGCAATAGAAAATGCTGATATCGCATTTCAGGACATCATTCAGTGTGTTCATCTAATGCCTGTGTTTTGGCTGGTTTTAAATTTAACCAATTAAAGAAGGAAAATACCAGAAGTCGTAAATGGTGTGATTTTTATGGAGCGAATGCCTTCAGGTTCTAGTCCTGAATAGTGTCTCGAGGTCAGACAAAACCTGTGCCTTCGGTTATATTTGTGGCCGGAAGCACAGGGGGGAGACCTGCAGTCTTGTGTGCGTTGTGCCACTGACACTGTAAGGATTTTACCGCGTCTCTGAACCCACACGGGCCTCAGTTCACGCCTCAGTGAGGATTAAAGGTTTATGTCGTAGCGCATCAGAGCTGGGAGGTACTTTGCACAAGCAGAGGTCAGTGCAGGGGAATGCTCGTCGTCTTCTCAGTTTCAGTCTGGGATTCGGTATAATTTAATGCGTTGCGAGTTATATCTTCAAACAGGGTTCTCAGGTGACTGCTGTGCGATGTTTTTCTCCCTTACACCTGCGCATTCTGCGATAAGACGATGTAGACTGTGTAAATGTGAAGTCGGCAGAAGCGTGGCAAACGCAGCGGGCTCTTCCCTTCGGTTTCTGGAGACAGTGAAACGTTTCAGGTTGTCTCCCAACATCTCTGGTTTTAATCACCGCCTCCCTCTCTTTCACACGTGTAGATTCTCCATCGAGAAGGGAATCGCCGGTCAAGTTGCGAGAACCGGGGAGGTCCTGAACATTCCAGATGCCTATGCAGACCCACGCTTCAACAGGTGAGGCTCCTGCGGGTCCTCCCTCCGTTTCTCTGCTCGCGGTCCGACCCGTCCTCCTGGGTGCTCTGCTGGGCTTTCTGTGAACCAGTGTTTTCGGGTATTCATAGAACAGTAGGCACCACACCGTGAAGGATGCCCGGCCGGCCGAGTTTCAAATATGAAAAAGCAACCGACAAGCCAGAGTTTCAGTTTACACAGCTGCCTTTTCCATGACAGGGTCGTCATTCCGTCCTGAGCACGTGTCCTACTGAACCACATTCTAAAAGGCTGTAACCCCTAGTGATCAAAGCGCCCCTTTTGTGTCTCCGTTCTGTCATTTGTTGGCGCTGCGGTGACCCAGAGTAAGTGACTCCATCTCGCCGAGCTTGAGTTTCTCATCTTTAAAGTAGGCACGAGCATGCCTGGTCTGTGGGTTTGTCTTGGTTTTTAAGATTCGTAAACGTCCGCCAGCTTTACCGGACACACCAAGCGGGAGCTCAGAAAGGTGCGGCTTGTGTGCGGTGTTACTCAAATTGGATTAGGGTGGCTCATAAAGACTTGGTTTTATTCCGAGTTTCTTGGGAGAATGAGAGACCGAACTACATAAATGTGATTTTAGTAAATCTCTAGAATTGGAGTCTCAAGATTGGGGCTGTGACTCTCAGGGCGTACGAGTTCAGGTGTGTTGACCTCAGCCGTCTGGTTTATGTTAAGAGACAATGAAATGATATAAGTAATAGGAAGTTTTATCAGGTATTTGATTAAGGTCAAACATATGTCACTCGCATGTAAACATAGCTGTCTCCTCGGGAGTTTGTTTTTATCAGTAAAGAGTGTGCTGAAAATTTTAGGTTTGCCCCCCAGAAACACACTTGTGATTTTAGTGCGTAAATACTGAAAATCTTTGTGTCCTTACGTAAACCTCCAGGGTCCACTGAGAGCATGAAAAGGCAGGTCCCAGGTTGTGAGAAAATATTTACGAAACATGTAGCTGACAAAGTACTGGACCTAGAACATACGACCAACTTTTCCAACACGATGGAAGAGCCCGATTGCATAAACACGGCGCGAGGTTTTAACAGACGCCCACATGGAGCAAACGCGCGCGTGGCCGTCGAGCACCTGACGAGGGGTTTGACGAGAGGGAAGTGTAAGCGTCGTGGCTGAGGAGGGGGCGCTGGCCTCGAGCGGCTGCAGCTTGGAGGGGCTGACAGCAGCGAGGGTGGGCGCGGACGCGGAGAAACGGGGACGCGCAGACGCCGCGGATGGAGGCGGCCCGGGTACGGCCGCCTCAGAGCGTGGTCGCCTGGTTTCTCGCGAACCTCGGCGTACCCCCACTCCGAGGCGTCCCTCTGCGGAAGACGGGCACCTCTGCCAACGCAGAGACGGGCACGCGCATCCCCAGATCCGCGTCACGCGTGACTGCTCCGCACCGGCTGGTACCGGACGGTAACGTGCACTCGCCGGTGGGCGCACGCTTGCAGTGGGAGCGGGGCGTGCCGTCGGCACCCCTCAGCTGTCCCGGGGGCTCAGCCCCTGCCCGGCCGCCGTGTCGACGCGCCCCGTGGACTTGAGGTGCAGGGGGCCCAGCAGGGGACCATGGCGCGCCCGCCGTCCGGGTGACGTGGTTGTGGCTGTGCAATGGAGTCGGATCTGCCAGGGCCGTGGGCCCTAAATCAGAGTCAGCGAAGCTCTTGTCTTAGGGACCGGGCGGGAAGGCCCTTTGGCGCTCCAGGCCGTAACGTCTCCGTGGCAGGATGGTGGCGGTTCACGGGGAAGGATGTGGTTCTGGGCCGTCAATGCTCCGTTTACGGACAGGAGAGGGCCGGCCGGGGTGGCCAAAGGGGACAGTTTGCTGACCCCTGCTCTACATTTCCAAGTGACCATTCGCATTTCTGGCCAGTAAGCAAGTTACATCCAAACATTCAAAGGGCAATGGCATTTTGGCCAAATCGGTCCTCTTTGTCCCTGAATCACGCGGCCTGTATTTTCTCGGTGAAGCCGGATGCTTCACCCCGAACGGTAGGCCGGAAGCCCAGGAGGCCGCGGTGGGGAGAAACCGGCTTGAGAACACCGCCAACGGCTTAGGGCGTTTTGAAAAGATTTTACTAAAACGCTTTCAAATGTCACCTCGTCCTTGCAGTTAGAGGCTAAGCGGTCCGTCACGCAGTTGTTCGCGCCCGAAGCCGGTCGGTGACAAGGCTGAGCCGGGACGCACGGGCGCGCGCCGTTCACCTTCTGTGTTTTTCTCTCTTTCTCCGGCGTGCTGCTGGTTCCCGACCCTTCCCGCAGAGAAGTGGACCTGTACACGGGCTACACCACGCGGAACATCCTGTGCATGCCCATCGTGAGCCGGGGCAGCGTGATCGGCGTGGTGCAGATGGTGAACAAGATCAGCGGCAGTGCCTTCTCCAAAACCGACGAGAACAACTTCAAAATGTTCGCCGTCTTCTGCGCTTTAGCCTTACACTGTGCCAACGTAAGTGACAGCTGCGGGGCGCCTCGCCCGCCGCTCGGTGCACGCGGTCACGGGGTTCCCTTCCGTCGAGGCTTCCTTCCTACACCGGACACGGGGGTCCCCGGGGGCGTGTGCTTTCGGAGATGCCGCAGAAGAAGGAAACCCTAAGAGCTTGCATTTCTTTTAAGGCACGAGTTTGTGACAAAGAAACGTGATGTCATTTTGTCCCGTGTGCTGCATCTGAGATTCTTGTGCAGACGTAGGAGGAGGGACTCACCCTTAACGCCCACCTGGAAGGTTCTGTGGGGGGGGGGGGCAGGTGGCAGCGTGGCACACGTCTCAGGCGGGGGACAGGCGTTACTCACCGAGTCCCTGGGGCGGAGAACGGGCTTCCGACATCTCTCTTCAAAGCAGTTGACGTTACCGTCTGTCCTCTATACGTCAGTGAGCCGAACGCCTCGTGCCCGGGAAGCTCTCCCGATCCTCTAGGGAGCGTTTCGCCGCCGTCTCATCAGGCCCCGTCCATGCAAGTGGTCACTGCCCCCTTAACGAGGAATTGCCCGTTTGGAGCTGAGCTCCGCAGACGGAAGCCACTGTCCCACGCCGACACCCCGCACGGGCACAGAAACGGTGTTGGGATGGCAGGTGGCCGTCGGTGACCCACTTGGCACTGTGGGCAAGCGCGCAGCCCCGCTTTGTGTGACGCCACCCGGGGCCTTGTGGTGGGGCACCTGTTGTCACACAGCTCATTGGAAATGACTGTAATACAACTGCCAGACGTTGCCGAGGGTGCGATTTCTAGCATATTCTGAATATTGATTTTCACTTTAAAATGAATCCAGTGGCATCCAAGTGCTCTAACAACTTGAAACCTGTACAGTTCATTTATTATATAAAAAAAACATAATCCAGTGACAGGCCGTGTTTTTGTGATCGGAAAATGTGGCATCATCCCTTTCTCTCTCCGAGCACGTCCTTTCATCGGACCACAAACTTCATTCTAATATAATAGACGTACACTTTGAAGCGTTCTATTGATGACCCTAAGGTGATATTCTAAAACAAACAGCTATAATAAGTAAAAATTAATTTGGCGTTGTGGTAGACTGTATCTCATATCCGTATGTTGTATGAGCCTTATTATATATGTGATCAAAGCAACCATGTTATGACATTTTGATAAATAATTACGAAAAATACAAAGTACAAATCATTGGAAACTTAGTTCTTAACAGGATGGCTATGGCTAAAGCAAAAATACTTAACATACCCATTCACAAATTTCACCTGTTGTTAGGATGAAACTAGGTTTAGCATAAGGTTTTCACACTTTTTCTTTTGTGTGGTTAGTTCCCTGGCTGGGACTCGAACCCAGGCCGCAGCGTTGACAGCGCCGAAGCCTTAGCCCCTACCCCACCAGGGGACTCCCACACTTCTTATTTTGAAAAGAATTTCCGACAGAAAGCAAAGTTGCAAAAGCAGCACGAAGAACTCCCTCGTACCTTCGCGCTGCTCCCCCAACGTTAGCAGGCCCCCCTCTTGGCTGTGATATTCTGACTGCTCTTCTGCCTACCTCCCTCTCATTCTAGAAATCTCTTTCTCTGGCGTGTTTGAGGGTACGTTTCAGACAAAATGTCCTGCAACCACAAAATACCGCCGTTTATAGCTTCCTGAAACAAGGACATCGTCTGATTTTCCGCAGCATCATTGAGAGGGGCCAGAAGTCCCAGCCGGTGCTGGTGTGCTAGGACCGCCGTCATGAACGCCACGGGGTGGGTGGTGTACACAGCAGGACGCTACTTGAGGACACGTCTGGCAGCTGGAAGGCCAAGGTCACCTTCTGAGGCCGTCCTCCCGGGCTTGTAGGTGGCCTGCCTCCCCGCGTCGTCATGTGCTCTCCGCTGTGCGCGTGTCTGTTTTCTGACCTCCTCACATCAGGACTCCGGTGACGTTGGACTAGGGCCCACCCTGTTGGCCTCTTTGTACCTTAATTACCTCTTCAAAGGCCCCATCTATAATTATGATCACATTTGAGGGCACTGGGGGTTAGGCTTTCAACATCTGTATCTGAACCCTAACAGGTACTGGGGATCATCCTTTATCTCATCTACGGGCTCTTCAGTTACCTTTCACCCGGAAGCGTTTCTCACACTCAGTCTGTCATGGCCTGGGGACTTCGGAGGCATGTAGGGAAGTTATTTGTAGAATGTTCCTCGATTTGGTGTTGTCTGATGTTTGCTGGTGATTATTTTAAAGGTGATCACTTCAGCAGGGGTGTCACAGCGTGAAGCGTCCTCCTGGCTTCCCCTGTGGGTAGGCACATCCTGTTATGGTGACGGCCACCCTGTCGCCCAGGGAGGCTGGGGTCTGCCTGGCTCCTCCACCGAAACGCCCTCCGTTTGGCCCACTGTTGCAGACGACAGTTGCCGCACGTCTCCGTACCCATGTTCTCTCTCTCTCTCTCTGACATTCGTGCTTCCACCTCCAGCCGAACCCCACGGAGTTCCTTCGAGCATCTCGTTTCCGTCTCTGCTCCTCTCGTCTTTGACACTGGGCTTGTGACTCTCTGTCCTTTTCATGTTTCAGGAAGCCATGGAATTGCTTTTATGCACGAGTAGAGGGCAGCAGGGAGGGTCTTATTATAGTGGGCGTTTTGGGTTGTTTTTGTGTTTTTGTTTGTACTTTCAGGTGTAGAAAACAACTTAGTGATGCGACATTTATATACCTCGCGGTGTGGTCACCCCAACGAGTCTGTGACTTTTCTGACCCCATACCTAGTTATTAATATTACAATATTATTGATTCTATTCCCTGTGCTTATCATATAGCTCCATATGTCTTAACTACAATGAAAAAGAGTACATAGTAGTTTTTCTTAAATTGAACTCCACTAAAATGCCAAAACGTTCTGATTCTTCCATCCCCCCCAAATATTTTCAATGGTCTATTGGCTGAACATTTGTTGAGGTCTGTCTCTTTAAGGTTTGGTGAAAACTTTACGTTGTCACTTTGTTTTCAGAGGTTTTCGTCTTAAAGAAATTTGAGGAAGGAGAGGTGGGCAACTGCGTGCTGAGGTTGAGAGGACGTGTGAAAGTTAAGGAAGGAGAAGTTGAGTCTCTTAAAGAAAATTACCCACGTTTTTACGGCCCCGGGGGGCGAAGGTCGCGTATTTCCAAGGTCACGGGAACGCCTGAGCCTGCGCACTGGGCTGCCCGGGGAGCTAGTCCGGCGGGTCCCACGCTCTCCCGGTTTCCTGACTGTTGGCGTCATAGAACCTGGTTCAGCGTGACCGAGTGATTATGCCGAACTAAGTCCTGACCCGAAGCGACAGGGACAGCGCTGCTTCTGAGAAGTCGGGACCCAGTCGTAGGCGTCGGTCTTCACGGCGACCCTGTCAGGTGACCGGTTGCGGGTAACCTTGCCGGGACCAGCTGGCACCGGACACGGCGCGCACGTCTCTCCTCTCCAGGAAGCCTTCTGCGCTCCAGGAGCGACAGGTCGGGTCCGCGCCGGCGGGCACGGCACGTCGTCACCGGGCGACCGGCTCCGCCGTCACGCTGCCCCGTGCTCGGGCCGAGTGGACCCGGCTGGCCACCCGGAAATCCGCGGTGGAGTCTCTCCCTGCCGTGTTGCTTGTCCTCGTTCAACGCCTGCAGACATGTTGTTCCGACGCAGAGAGGGACCGTCCCCGCGTCTCTGTCGAGTCATGCTTCTTGCTTTGTGGAAGAGCGGGCGTCCTCGTAAATGTAGGGGACCCCAGCCCCCCACCTCCTGTCCGGCTCAGTCCGACGGCGGCGGGTCTCCGAGCCCCGGGCTCCGCGGTGTCTTCTCGGCTGACAGCGTCGGTCTCAGGCCCTGGGGACGGGGCCGCGGCCCAACCCCACCCCGCCGGCTCCGGACGCGCGTGCCTCGTGCCTTGGGCGTCATGTGAGGAGCAGGGCGGCCTGTCGGTGAGCGACGTCGCGTCGGCAGGCCCCCGCCTGCCCGCCAGCGTCCTCCTCGTGTGCAGGGACCGTTCGTGCGCTCCGTAAGGTCCTAAATGGGACCGGGCGCGACGCGGTGTAAGAGGCGGCTTCGCTGCTGGCCGCGTTCGGGCCGGGTGAGGCGTGCTGGTGCCGGGCCATCTTGGCCGGGGCGCTTGTCTGACCCAGGCGCCCAGGTCGGCACCCCGAGCGCCGCCTCTGCGGGCCCTGCCACCCCCGCCGCCCACAGCCGGGCTGCTTTACGGCTCCTCGTGCAGCGCTCCCCACGCCGGCGGGGGCTGCGCCTTTGGCACTAGGGTTACTTGGAGAACCAGACCAACTGCATTGATGTCCCCTTTAATGCTACGGACAAATATTTTATTGAAAATGTGTGTTTTAGCCCATGGCTTGTCAGTCACGAGTGCGGTGAGGGAGGGAGCGGGCGGGGAAGGGCCTGCCGTTTGTGACAGCGGGACAGCTGTCATAGCATCTCGGCCTTCCCTCGGAGGGAGGTCGCTGTGTCTCGTGGCTCCCGGACCCGTGGTGAGCTGGTCAAGCCGGCTGCAAAACAGAGCAGCCCTCACGGGCAGTGCTCCCCAGGGTCTGCGTGGCGCACCCCCCCCCCCCCGGACATCCGGGCTCCCACCCAGCACCCCCAGCGCGGGGTCGGGAAAAGGTGCACGCCACCAGCCCTTACAAGACAGGACAGCCACTCAGGGTGAGGTCCCCGAAATAACGACCAGGGTGCCGGTGGAGGGCCGTGCAGTGCCGGTGTCACCTACGGTCACCAAACAGCAGAGCCAGCAGCACGGAGCGCCGGGCAGCCCCTGGCCCATGCCTCAGTCCCTTAGCGGGTAGCCCGCTGAGCCCTCGGGCCCTGGCCTGCCGCCGTTCACGGCACGTGGCTGGATACTTTCTGGACGGCCCCGTCAGTGCTTCTGCAGACCAGCTCATGCCGTGAAGGGAGCGCTTGCGCAACGTGTTGGCAAGTAGTCTCATTGCCATGGGGCTGTCCCCAGAAACTTCCGTGTCACGTGTATGGGTTATCACAGACCTTTCCAAAGTCTGCAAGCAGCAGTCTCAGGACCGTTGTACTGAGGCCTGTCAACACGCAGGAAACCGCAGACGCTTCCAGCGTGGGCCACCTGACAAGTGTGTCACACAGCCAGACAATGGGGTGTCTGCGACCCCGTGAGCTTCCCCGCGCCCCGTTGTAATTCCTCCCCCGGAGCCCATTGTCATGCTTGGGAGAAACACGGGACTGCTTTCTGTCACTGGTGCACGCGTTACGTTTTCTCGACTTGCTTTAGAGAAGTGGCACCGTGAAATCTGGCTTCTCGCACAGTTATTGGGGGACACATCCAAGCAGCTGCAGGTGTCCCGTGGCCGAGTTGGGTTCCGTTGTGTGGATTCAGCCTCCTGGGGTGCGCATGTGGGCTATTTCGGTTTGGGGTCGTTACCAGTAAAGCTTTGCGTGGACACGTGCCTGGGTGAGTGTGAACACCAGCGCCCGCCTCCCTCCCGGCTGGTGTGAACGCCAGCGCCCCGCCTCCCTCCCGGCTGGTGTGAACACCAATGCCCCGCCTCCCTCCCGGCTGGTGTGAACACCAACACCCCGCCTCCCTCCCGGCTGGTGTGAACACCAACACCAGACCGCCACGCTCACCGTCTCTGTCTTTGGTGAAGCGTCTTCTCCAATGGCTAGCCCCTTTGGGGTTGGTGACTATTTGTTTCCTTGCTATTGAGACCCGATAGTTCTCGCCGTGTTCTCGATCTGGGTCGTTTATCAGGTTGTTGCGAAGATTTGCCCCCAGTTTGGCCTGGCTTGTGTCTGTGTGAGCGCAGTTCTGGTTCGGAAGAAGCCCAGCTGCTCACTTTCGCCTTTTGTGACCACACTCTCAGCATTAAAGGTTGCTTCCCCCCCGTTTTTCTTCTAGAAGTTTTATACTTTCAGGTATTACATCTGGATCTATGACCGGTTTTCAGTAAATTTTTGTATGTGATGCGAGGTGAGGATTCAAACGTGTTCATCCGTTCGTTCGTGTTACGTGTGGGTCCCAGATGTGCTGGTGCCATGGGCTGCACAGGCGCCTCCCTTCCCCACTGTCGACCCCTCCGCGTCCTTGTTGGAACTCCACGGGCATTCACGCTTAGGACTGTTGTGTCCTCTTAACCCACTGACCCCTTAGTCATTTGACATGACCTTCTTTATCCCTGGTGGTAGCCTGCTCTGCAATGTACGATCTGATACGGATGTGAGCGCTCTCCCTCCCTCCTGGCTGGTGTGAACGCCAGCGCCC
>PVJL010014160.1:0-29193 GCA_004026885.1 Lyroderma lyra | reverse complement strand
CCATCATCCATTAGCCTCTCACATATTTCCTACTATGGGTTGAGAGACTGCCCTAGAGACGGGCAGGGAAGCCAGGGCTGGCTTGATTGAGTGCCCTCCGCAGGGAGCCTTGCACAGCCAGTGCCTCATATTTATGGCATTCCCCAAGGACTGGATTACACGGCAAAGGAGGAACACGCCTGCTACACAAATTAAAAACGCTCTATTATTTGCAGCACGGAGCGGATGAGCTGAAGATCAGCATCTCCTCTTTGAACAACATAATTGAATGTCTCTCAGCCTGAGCCCCTCACGGTATTGATTTGAATTAATTATTTGTGCATTTGTAATCTCCTGACTTCCCCTGCCCAGGAGTGCCCCGCAATGCAACACGGCACGGCAGCCTCCTCCCCAGCCGTCACCCCTCATCGGGGAGCCTTTCACAGTTCTAAAGACAATTAATCACTCAAATGGAATCAGTTTTTGCTGATAAAGGAGAGCCTCCCTTGTAAAACTGACATCCCATTCTGTGGGCATTAGCATTCTCAAAGCCACGGCGACGGCGGCGTGTCGTGTCGTGGTGGAAATTCTGTTCCTGAGGACCCAGTTTGGAGGAGCTGTGGGGGCGGCGGCAGGGTCAAAGCTAAACCCTCAAGGGGCTTCGCGTGGGCCAGCGCAGGGGGCTTGGCGAACACCACGCTCTTGGTATCTAAGGGGCAGGGGTGTGTCCAGCTGCCACCAGCGGGACAGGGAATGTCGCTGACCTCGGTAAGGTTGTAGACACCCTGCAGACCTTCCAAAGCCAAGTGGAACATTTTGTAACTATAACCCACTCAAAGGGGCCCAGAAAGAAAAAAAAAAAAAGCATTTTCAAGAAAAAATCTCAGGCTCTCTGCAATTCAGTTTAACTTCTTTGCTGTGTCCTGAAATCGAAACCTGGATACATGTCATTGGAAACATCAATGACTTGTTCTGGGAATGGGATGCCGCTTAACCCTGAAACTTCCTTCGACCCGGGCCTCTTTGAGGAGCCCCCCACATGGCTGCGACGTCTTCTGGCCCTGGAAGGCCCGGAGAGTGAGCACCGCCAGCAGAGGCCGAGGGCCCCCAGGGGCTCACAGACTGTGTACCTGCAGGAGGCCGGGCAGCGGGTGGCAGGCAGCAGTGGGCCCTGCGGGGAACTGTGGACACTGTGCTCTGTCGTGGGGACAGCTGCTGTGTGCTGCCCGGAGGACCGGTGTAGGCTGAGCAGAAGTCCCATTTTAAACGGGACAGAAAACAATGGGCCTGTCCTCTGGTCAGCCTGGTCTCACGGGGCTAAATTCAAGGTGTCAGCAGGCTGCCCATAGATACCGTTTGAAATGGGACTTCTGGTCAGCCCACCTGTGGGTCAGCAACACAAGGTGCTGCCAGCCAGGGGCACGTGTATCACAGCTGTGGGCTGCAGGGGCTCGGGCCTGGGTGTGGGGCGGGGCTCACTGCCCCCAGCACGCCTGGCTCCCCCACCCCCTTCTGGCTCCCCTCAGCCCCTGGCTCAGCCTCCAGCCAGGACGGACCCTTCAGCCCACCGGGCCGCCCCACAGGTGGTGGTCAGTGCTCCTGGAGCACCGCCAGTGACTCCCCCCAAGTTGAGATAAGTCGTCTCATCCTCGGACCCATCTGCCCTGGGCTGGAAACAAAGTCCAAGGGAAAGGGTGTTCGGGTGGTGAGTCCAAGCCCACGCCCTCCGCTTTGGGGGTGCTTGTCCCTCCCAGTGTGAATGTAAAATTCGGCACAGTCTGCCCATTCTCTGTCCTTGCCTTGGGGTGCTGCAGGAGGCGCCCCAGAGAGCACACGCCGAGGTGCGCGCTGCTCCGCTCTGTGGGCCACAGGTGCACACGGGGCGCCAGCCTGTGGGCGTCCCTGGGTCAGGGTTGGCGTTGGCCTCCTGTGCACCCTAATTCCTCCTCAGTCTCGGTCTGCCTGCTATTTGCTTCTGTTGGGGATTAAACTCCCACTTTCGGAAAGTTGCTGGGCCTCCCCTGCCACCTCCTTCCCGGAAATCCTTGCTCCCCAGGAGGAGACCATGGGGCTCTCTGTGCAGACCCCTGGGCAGCCCAGGACAGCAGCTCCTGGGAGCACACCTGCCTCCCCCACACCTGCCCCGCCACCGTGGGCATCACACCAGCACCAGTGGCTTCCCAGCAAGGCTCTGGCTCATGGCGTGTGTGCACGGGGTGGCCTGGGGGATGGGACGTGGCTCCCCCGCTGCAGGTCCCAACGTCAGCCTACCGGTGACACCTCCTCTGCATTCAACCAGGCGTCTGGGAAGTGCTCTGTTCTTTGCAAGCTCCGAGGGCCCGTATTTAACATGACATCAGCTGGCTGCAGTACTGAGTGAGCTATAAAGGGAGATGCTCCTCCTGAACAGAGCCTCTATCCACCAGACAAAATGATTAAATTTACAGCTCGATTGGCGCTGATCAATAGAAATGAAATGTGAGACAACGCAGCGTCTCCGCTCCGAGGCTGCCCTCTCACAGGCGGCCCGGGCCGTCAGCTCCACCCCGGGCTCCCTGCGCGCGTGGGATCGCCCAGGTGCCCGTCGGCCTTCTCCTTCCCCTCCAGGAAATGCCGCAGCCTTGGCCGCCGCGGTCGGGCTGGGCTGGACCTTCCCGAAATCGCCGCGAAGGCGAGTCCGCACTGCGCTGCAATTCCAGGGCCGGCCAGCAGGCGACGCTCTGCGCACCGCGGAACCGCGCGGGGCCAGGCTGGCCGCGTCTTCACCTCCGGAAGGTGCTAGTCGTCCTTCTCGGGGGTGAAGTGCCCGCGAGGGTCCTGCACGAGCGCGCAGAGGCCGGGGTCTGGAAGTCATGCTCCGTCCTCCCGGCCACGGCTCACCGGCCGGAGCCCGTTACGCGGCCCCCCAGCGGGGGCGGGGGTGGGGGGCCCGGGGGCGTGGTCCTAACCAGGCGCCGCCCCCCGGAGCCGGCGGTACTGGGTGAGCAGCACCCATGGCCAGCGCGCTTGTTTAAAACTGGCCGGATTTTCAGCGAATCCACCAGAGCTGGCTGTTGGACGTGTCCCTGCCCTGGAAGGAGGACTGACAGCCCCCAAGGCGCGTCTGTTTCTTGAAGACGTGTGGAACCTGCCCCCCACACAGGCCCTGCGGAGGCGCAAGGCGACCTCTGGATGCACGGGGAGGGACAGTGGAAGGCCCCACCCTGTCCCCACACTCCCCCTCCAAGCGGCAGCAAGCACGTCTGGATGTATAGCCTACAAGCAGGCACGTGGGTTGGTTAACTCGTCCAAACCCCTGGCTCTTCCCAGCGACCTGCCTTCCTTCACGCCTGGCTCCCTGAGGTCCCCTGTCCCTAAGGGGACGCTGGGCAAGCCCTCCTGCCTGCTCAGCGTCAGGCGCCCTGGCTGCAACCAGCTGGGGGTGCAGCTGGCATCAAGGGCCTGGGGGGGTGGATCACGACATCCAGGCCACAGCAGGCACTGAGGCGTCACATTCATACATAGCTGTGGAAAGCTTATTTCAAAGTCGTTTTTTTATTCAACTGTGGTTCAGCAATATACAATCCAGTGTATAAACATGTGTCGGACCTTGTTTCCAATGTTTATTTAAAAATAAATATTATTGACAGTGAATTTTAATTATGATAAGATGTATCTTTTTAAAAATCAAGATGTCTCAAAAGAAATAATTTACTTCAATTAAAAAAGGTAAGCCCCCAAAGGAAAAAGTAAATAAGGAAAAACTCTTAAACACAATAATCTACTAAAAATATTTTGCTTTGTCTGAAAGGCTGTGACCCAGTACTTTTATATCGCATCGTATAGGTAACTGCTCAACCATTCGTGCAAAATGAAGGCCTGGAGGCCAAGTGGAGGACAGAAAAGCACATAGAAGTCGAAAATCATTGATCCCGGGCACTCTGCATGGGCCAGACTCCACCTTATCTGCAAAGTAGATGCATTATCTCCGGTGTCCCACATTTGTGTAACGGTCCCCCCAAATATGACTTATTTATTTTCCACGTGGGCTTTGTCATGCTTCTCAGTCTGTGTCGGCGGCGACAGGGTCCTCACCCCGGGTCTGGGCAGGCGCGCGGGCCGCCGGCGGTCAGTGCCCCAGCAGCAGGCGGAGGAACTGGTGCAGGGCCACCAGGAGCAGGGACAGCAGCGGGTCCGCGGTGTAGGTAGGGCCGGTGCCTGCAGGGGGCGACAACGGGGCGCGGTTACCGCCCGACTCCCAAGAACCTCCGCGGCCCCCCACCTGGCCCCCGGGGCCTGGCCCCTTCCCCCCCCACCCCGGGCCTGGCCCCTGCACCCCACCTCAGCCTGGCCCCCCGGCTGGCTGGCGCTGCTGCCTGTTTCCGGGCAACCGTCACCCGACAGACCCCAGGTTCCAGGAGCCTGTGTGGTCAGACACGGGCGCCTGGGCTGGAGCCGGCCTGCGAGGCTGTGGGTCTGCAGTTCCAGGCATGGTGTTAACTGAAGACAAGGACGTTTCGCTCCCTCTCCACCCACCGCCTTCAACCCCAAATTCCACATGCTGCCAAGCGCCCCAGCCTGTGAGGCCTAACCACACCCCTCCTCCGGGAAGACGCCAGGATTGCACACAGCCCCGACGCCTCCTCTCCTGCCCCGAGGGCACTCACACGCACCCCGTCGCAGGCGGCTGACCTTTCTGGGAAGTCTGCTTCCCTTGCATTGCCAGTCCAGCCCCTGGGGCCGGCGGGAGAGTGGGGGAGCTCAGAAATGACCGGCTGGGGGAGGCGGGTGGGCGAAGGCCCCTGAGGACCCTGCTCGGGAGGGAGGTAGCCCCCAGCTGCTTCTCCAATGTGGCCACTAACGTGAGGGCCCTGGCGTGACGCTGGGACGGTTCCACGGGCCGTCCCCTGCCTCACCTAGGCTGCCCGCCGCCTGTCTGTCATCTGGCCTCTGCCCCTCCCCCGGCCCTGCCAGTGGGGCGGGAGCTCCGGGGCGGAGAGGGCGCTCGGAGGCCGGACTCTGCGGACGAGGCGGGCCGGCTCCCAGCACGTCCAGCGCTCCAGGGGGAAGGGCCACCGGCTTCTCTATCCACGGAGTGCTCCCCAGCGCCTGACCGCTCCTGCTCTGGGGGTCGCTGTCCATGTCCCGCGGCTCACGTCCCAGCCCCCGTCTCCCCCTGGACAGGAGGGGCTGGGCAGACGACCCGGGGCCGCCCGCCTTGAGCGGCCAGGACTCCGTACGTCCACTGTGGAGATCGAGGCCGTGATCCGACGTCTCAGTGGAAGGGGGTGCGGGCCGTCCGCCGTGCAGTCTCGTCCCCAGTGAATCGCTTCCAAACACGGTGGTCACTCCCGGGCCTCCTTGCTGCTTGACCTGAGTTGTCATCGTGCCTTGTGCCACCCGTCAGGGGGAAGGGCCGCGGTGCGCGGGGCCCTCCTTTGCCACTCCGTGCTGTCACTCGTCCCTGGGAAGGACGAGGGTGGACGTGGTGACGGGCGAGTTGATGGATGGCCAGGTGCCTGGGAGGAATCCACCTGGGCTCAGTGCTTGGAAAACTGGGGTGCGGCCGGCAGAGCTGGGGTGGGGCACCAGCTCTCCTGGTTCAGAGCCCTGTGCTCCTGCAAGCCTGGCACGCAGCGGGCACAGGTGAGACAGGGCACCCAGGCAGGTGCTTCAGCGCGGCTGTGCGTGGGCAGAGAGCTGCAGACCCGCCAGGCACGCGGGGCGGGAGGGGGGCCCGTGGCTGTGGGACCGCGGGCGCAGGAGGCGGGAGGACGAGTTTTAATTTCCCTCCAAATCCGCCGGCCGGTCTGTCGCCATCAGTCTCACCGCCTCACGCCTTAATGCCTTAAAATTGTGCCAAAGGGCCTGGGTGGAAACGAGTGGTCTGCCACTCTGCGGGGCTGGCAGGCTGGAGTGGTGGCCCCCGGCCAGTGCGCGGGGAGGCAGACACCGGCGTCTGCAGTGTCTCTGCTGGCGGATGCCTGTGGGGACAGCCAGGGCTTGGCTCCTGGGGGGCACTTCATCTACTCCCTGGTCTAGCGTCGCCAAGGAGGGGGACCAAGGAAGGTGGCACCGATGTGGGCTGACACCCGGGAGACCAGGCCAGCCTGCTGTGTGCCCCGGGGCCACACCCCACTAAATGGGCATCGCTGGGCTGGGGTCCAGATTAAGCCAGGCCCGGTCAGCAAACAACACGGAACCTCAGAGGTTACTGGGCGCCCAGTGACTCGGTCCGCAGCCAAGCCAGTGAGTCCGGTTCCCGGGGGGATGTGGGGGTGGCAGCTGGTCACCCCCACTCTGGCCCGGACGCCCACAGGCATGAGGGCTCTGAGAGGACCACCCCCACTCTGTGGGCGTCTCCCCAGCTAACGGGTGGGGACAGCACTGTGTGACAAGGGGCGCTGGCCCTCCTCACTCTGACACTCCCGCCCCGGCTCACTGCCCCCCCGGACCCCCTGCCCGCCGGCCGGGTGGCCCAGCTGCAGCTGCGTGGGAGGACACTGTCCTGGGAGGCTCTGCGTCCCGGCCCGACGTCTTAATTAGAGGACTCGGCGAGGAATAACTGAGCAGGAACAGAACTGGATAGAAGCTAAGCTGGCGACGCGGGCAGAAACGGGGGGCAGCAAACGCCGTCGGGTTCTGAAGGAATTAGGGACGTTTGAAAGGCACGGCGCGTGTGGGAGGCGGAGGACAGGACAGCGGACCAGCCGCCGGGTCCCTGAGTCCGGTGCTGCACCCACCCGGCGGGCCTGCCCCACCCCAGCCTCAGGCAGCTGGCTCCGGGGTTTGCAGACAAGCATCCTGGTGGGGGACAGCACGCCCACGGGCGGTGACACCCATGGCAGCCCCAGTGGCCAGTGGGAGGAGCCCGAGAGGTCCCTGGGGTGGACGGGGGCAGAGGTGGGTGTCACATGTGCACTGCAGCCACTCGTCACTGTGCCCTCTCTCCCTTGCCATGGCCTGAGTTCATCAGTGCCCCCCACCAGAGCATTGTCCTGCCCCATTGCCACCCCGTGCCCACCCCTGTCCTTCACACACGCCTGGAGAAGTCACCTAAGGGGTAACAACTTTATGGGATGGTTCCTTCTGCCCACAGGAGAGAGAGCCAGCACCTCAGTGCCACAGCTGGGGTTTCTCCATAACCCCCCCCCCAGCAATGGCACCCTCGCTGTTCCCCTGCCACCAGCCTCTGCGAGCCTTGAGTGGACTCCGGGCTCACCCGACAGAACCACTAACCCCTCTTCTTCCTTCGTCCAGGTGTGACCATGCCACAAGCCTGAACAGACGCTGCCTCCCCCAGGGAGCCCTCCATGAGCACCCGGCACGGAGGGCGCCACACGGATGAGTGTCCGTGATGTTCATGGGGCCCCTGCCTCTGTCCCCATCTCCCCCTGCCCCATAAACGCCTCTGTCACAACACAGCCAACCCCTTCAGCCACAGGGGTAGCCACGTGCCAGAGGGCTGGCCGCAGGCCCCACCCGCAGCCCGGAATGGTGACCTGGTGGGAGCTGGCGCCGGGCAGGCCCTGCCCCAGGTGCGTGACGTCAGTGTGGCCCTCGTACTGTGGGCGGCACTGCAATCCCAGAGGGCAGAAGCGACTGGCCGGCGGCCTAGGGTCACCAGATAAACACAAGACGCCCCGTGACATCCGACTCTCAGAGGCACCACGGAGACTAAGCACATGCATGTCCCAGACACTGCGTGGGGCACCTTACACGAAATTGCTATCGGTTGCGCATCTGAAACTGGAATTCATCGGGCTGTCCCGTGGCTTTTATGTGCTCCATCTTGCCGCGCCCCCCAGGCCTTGCTAAGACAAAGGGCTGATCCGGGTCTCGGACTCAGGCCGCCTGACGCCATCTGAATCAACTCCCCCCGCCCCCACACCCTTGGCATCTCTCGGGGCAGACGGTGCCCCTGACGCCCCCGTCGTGCACATAGTGGGCACTAATTAGTGCCCGCTCGGTGTGGGGGTCCAGGCCCCAGCCTCCTGGTCCCGCAGAGCTGGGTCTGGCCAAGAAAAGCCAGGAGGGCCGGGGCTGGAGGACCACAAGGCCGCAGCCGAGGAGGCCCGCCCCCGGGCTCTCTGTGTGTCACACCGGGGACTTCTCTTTACAAACACGATGTAACTAAAAAGGTCAGCGCGCTCTAATGGCCCAGGAGCAGTGCTCATTAAATAAAACGAGCGCAGACAGCGTATGTCACGCATTAAACACGACTCGGCGGACCCGAACGCGTTAGGAATTGTTGCCTCGCGGTGTGTGTCACGTCGGCCTCGCACATGGATTCAGCTACTTGTCTGCCCACCTGGAGATTTAAGTTGTTTAAAGGCTCGGGGGAAACCTATCTCCGTGAAGGCCACGTGGACAATAACCACCCACTCGTGGCCGGGCTGCGTCCCCCAGAGTGCCCCGTGTCCGGCAGATGGAGGGGTCCCCTGCTTCCGCCCTCAGCGGGGAGTGGTGGCGGTGCCATCTGAAGGCTGAGAGGCCGGGGGAGCTGGGGCAGGCTAGGGGCTGGCTGGGTCCACTTCTGCCCCCATCCTCCCGTGGCCCCAGGACTGCAGGCACAAACAGGATTCTGTCCCATGCCACTGCCTGGGACCCTGCTCCCTGCCGCCTGCTCCTCGGAAGGTCCAGGCTGAGCGTGCCGTGTCCGGTCCAGGGGCGCCCGCCCTCACACGTGTGCAGCCCGGGCCACCCGCCCAGCACAGTCACGTGTGCACTCACCCCTCCCCCACCTCCCTTCCCCCCACCCTGTCCTCTCAGCCGCCCCGTCGCACCTCCGAGCCCCCTCTCACCAGCCCTCCCTGCCCAGCTCCCCCAGCCCTGAGTCCACTCCGCTGGCCCCTGGCTGGATCGCCACCTCAGAAGTGGTCTCCCACCCCACTGCCCGCACCTCTCCAGTCCCCACACTGCAGCCAGGGTCATTTCCGGAAGCACCACACCCTGCCGCCCGCTTGTCCCCCATCCTGCAGTCCCAGGACAAAGCCCAAGCTGCCCTGCCTGTCAGGGGCCTGACAGGGTTTGGCTCCTGAGCGGCTCGTGACCCCGCCGCCCTCGTCCTGCGTCCTGCTCTCTCCGCCCCTCCCTGCCACAGGGCCTTTGCGCACGCTGCCCCCTCTCCCCGGAAGGTCCTCAGCCCTCTCCTTACCTGCCAACTCTTCATCATCTTTCAGATTGTGATTCAAGGGTCACTCCCTCGGGGACCCTGCTGTGACTGGTCAAGTCTCTGTCCTTTAGAGCCCCAGCCATGGCCGGGAATCTCCACTGGCCGTGTGAGTATTTGATCAGTGCCAGTTGCCCCCTCTGTCAGACTATCTCCTCTGGTCCTGTCGCTCGCTCTCTGGTGACATCCAGACGATGACAGCAGGAGCAGTGACTTGCACAGGGGGAGCAGGGAGGGCGGGTCAGAATTCGCATCCCGGACGGCGGGGAGAGCGGAGACGTCAGGAGCCAAAGGAATGGTGAGGAGCAGCGGTGAGGGGCTCTAACCCCTCAACTGCCCTCGGCCGCTCTCGGGGTCAGGCCGTCCCTTCCACCATGGCTCCTGGGAGGAGTGACCTTGCCGTGGTCATTTCCCCTGGCCTCGCCCCTTCACAGGTGCTGGGGGTCCCCCAGGGTGCACTCGGGAGGTGTCCTGTTTACAATCGGCCTTCATGGACGTGAGTGCTCTGTCCCCTTGGCAAAGGGGTCACTTCTGAGCTGCGTGGGACAGAGCCCCGGGGCATGGGTGAGGGGGTGGGGAGGGAGTTTTGGAAACGCCCACTTTGCTCCACCTTCTATAGACACGAGCCCCCCCAAACCTGTGAAAACCAGAAACAGTCCAAAGGAGCTCTGACAGCTCAGTCTGGAGAGCGGTCGTGACGGAACCGAACAGCCAGCACGTTCCAGAAACGCCCGCAGAGGGGTCACCGACTTAGGGACCGGCTGCCAGGGCCGTCCCGCGGAGGGGCCGAGCCGTGCTGTGGCCCCCATCGCACGGCTCGCGGGGGACACGCCCTGGGAGGGGGCACCGACACCACGGGCACGCAGGAATGGGTAGGGACAGGCACGCCAGCTGGGGAGGGGCCTGTGGGTGACGGGAGGTTCGGAGAAGTGCCAGGGGGCGGGGGACCTGCGTGGCACCTAGAAGGCGCTCCGTCAAGGGCCACGTCTGTGTCACTACTGCTCGTCGTTACGGTCCCTACTGTGTCGGCTTCATCCTTCATTGAGGGTCCCCCTGTCACTAAGAGAATGGCCGTGCGGTGAGCTGACTGACCGCTCAGGGACAGACAAAGTCCACTCTGTGTGCGGTGACTTTCCCAATCCGTGGGGCACAGGGTGGGGCAGACAGCGAGGCCCCCGGGGGCCTTCCCAGGAGTGACCGAAGCAGGAGCACAAAGCAGGGGACTCTGAGGCCTGCAATCACACACCGCCCGATGGCACGTGGCCGGTCACCACCCGTGCTGGCCGCTGTCAGGGCGGGGCAGGCGCCTCAGGCCGGCCGTGAGGCTCAGCCATTCCCTTTACGAGGTGCCCCCTCTCCTCCTTGAGGCGCAGAGAGCCCCGCCTCTCCCCTTGGGGACCGCTTCTGCCAGATTCATCGTCTCAGTCACGACCCTGGAGTCCGTCAGGAGGGAGAGTGGGCTGTGCACTGAAGGCGACGGTTTTCGGGGCCTCGTGCCCCGGGGAGATGGGGAGGCCAGGCGACCGGCTGCACCCGGCCTCGCTGGCCTGGACTCCGCCCACTGAGAGCGTTCTCCTGGGTCACACGGGCACCGTTTCCGCCAGCGCCGCCACCCACTGGGGGACACGGGTCCAGCGGGAGGCCTTCACCTTGTCCGCAGCCCCCTCCGCGCGCGGTTTACGGTTGCCATGGTGACACCCGCGGAGGCTCCCCTTCGTGGCTCCCGGCAGCTACAGCCTCTCTGAAGCCGTCACACCCTGGCTTTGGCTGTCTTCCCCTCATTACTAATTGAAATATGGAGAGCCCGTTCTCTGTGTGGGCGCCGGGCAGCAGTTTGCCCATCCAGCTGGCTCGCTGTAGAGGCCGGGGCGCCTGTCCTTGGAGCCGGAGCCCCAAGGCTAATTAGAGGTTCACACGCCACAGATCTGATCCCCAGGTCCCTGCAGAGGGGGGCCTCTTGCCAACACACGAGCCATTCAGTTGCGAACAGTATTCTTTGGGGGCCGATCTGGGCTCCATTCACCTCGGCGCCTTTCCCAGTCAGAGGGCTTGTCTAGAAGATGTTCTGTTTGGTTTTCAATCTCTCTCTCTCTCTCTCTTTTTTCTAGAAACTGCAACCAGCAACACAGTATCCATGGAAAATAGGTCAGCGTTCAGATGAATTAGGAGCCAGGTTTACGACCACGCCGAAGGGGCCCGGCCTCCCACGCCGGCTCTGCCGGGTCGACCCCACCCGTGTCATTTTTAAGCACAAAGACCAGCGTCTCTGGACAAGCGAAATGTGAAGTGAACGAGTTTTTGCACATACACGTCGAGTGCAAAATCTGCACGTGGCTGCGCTGGACGCACGTGGGGCCCAGCTGTGCGGTACCTGCAAACCCACCATGCGGTAAGCCCTGTCCCTTCCTGGGTCACCAAGGTCACCTCGCTTAAACCGCAGGGCAACACAGCGCTGCCTGGGACTTCTGACTGTTTCAGGAGCAACTGCTTCCGGAAGACATTGCCAGTCCTGGGGACTCACCTCCCCCCTGCAGCCTGTGATGCCTCAGAGGGACACGGCCTCCAGATCCAGCCCAGGGCCTGAGCCGCGGGGACAGGCCCCACCGCAGGTGTGACTTGAGTGAGAAACAACGGAACTGAGGTGACTGTTTGAAGCTGATGAATCAGCCAGGGAGGTAGGCTCGGCTGCCCATCACCCCACGCCCAGCCGGGGAGCCCCGGAGCCTGCTTCCCCCGACCAGCTCCGGGGCTGCCAGTGCGGGGACTGCACGTTGGAGCCACCAGCGCAGGGCCAACGCTGTGCTGGAACCCAGCCTCCCAGGGCTGCAAGGCCCGTGGAGACGCTTCCTGGGGAACTTCTGGAGCTTCTCCAGACAGGAGTGAGGCTGGGGTTCAGGGAGGGGGTGGCTTGTCCAAGATCAGACACAGCGGGTGTGCACTGGAGCTGGGCACATCTCCGGGGGCCGTCTTGGTGCAGGCGGAGGGAGTAGGGGATGCACTGAGCAGCAGCGTGTCCACCCTCCATGACCCCCCACTGCTGCCCAGTGGCCTCCTCTCCCCAGAACTGCCCGCCCTCCACAGTCAGTCCGTGTGCCCGACCCTCTGCTCTGACCCCGCTCTCGCCTGCCCCTCCTGGTACCTCCCACTCCTAGGGGAGCAGCCTCAACCTCTGACAAAGGGGGGGCCCCTTCCTCCCCGCTCTCCACCCTCACGAGGGCCCAAAGGGGACCGGAGCGATGATATCCAGCACCGCCTGTGGCTAGGACCATCCTGGACCTTGCCAAAAAGAGCACCGGCCACGCCGCGGGCACAGAGTCTGTCCCACCGAGGCAGGCAGCGTCCGGACACCCACAGGGCCTGCGCTGTGCAGAGGGCTCCCCACACTGCAGCGCCCACATTCCGGAGGCCAGCAAGGAGGACAGGAAGCCAGCGGAACAGGAGTCCAGGCGGGGCTGCGGCACCCCAGTCCCCCCCCCTCCCCCCGAGGCGCGCGCGCGCAGCTGCCCGGAGCGGGCGCGGTCCCACAGCCCCGCCCCCGGCCGGCGCCCTCCCGCGGCCCCGCGCCCCGACTCGGCGGCGCCCTTACCGGAGCCGTGTCTCTGGCGCAGAAGGACCACCTGGCCGGGTGGCCGGGAGGCGGACGACGCAGCGCCTGTGGCCGCGACGGTGGCGGCGGCTGTGTGGGCCGCGGAGGCGGCGGCGGGCTCGCGGGTTCCGGGACCCGGAGCGGCGGAAGGGTTCCCGGGAGGCGGGGTCCTGTCGGCAGGGCCGGGCTCGGAGGTGGCGTGGCCTTGGGCGCGGGTGGCGCCCACGTGGTTGGCGCTGGCGGGGCCCTGGCGGCGCGGCCCGCTGCTCTGAATGTGCGACACGGCCTCTGCCGCCTGCATGTTGGGCGGCACCAAGCGCGAGATCACGCGCAGCAGCGCCTGCGCCTTATGCTCCTGCGTGTCGTCGTCGCTGAAGTCTGACACGCGGCACTCGTACACGCCCTCGTCCTGCCGCCTCACCGCTGACAGCCGCAGCCGGTGCGAGATGTCATTGCCCTGGACACGCACGGTCTGCAAGAGAGGCAGGACCGGAGTCAGAGAGGCCTCAGCGGGCAGGCCCACCCTGCTGTCCACAGGGCCCACCCATGCTGGCCCATCACCATGACCCAATTTCCCTTTCACCCCGTGTCTCTCCAGTGTGGCACGGGTCTCCCAGCTCTGACTGGCCCCTAGGTGGCCCTGCTCATTGCATTGTGTCCCCAGGTCCCCATCATTCTAAGGAATGTCCCATGATGTGGTGCAACTGACAGCATGGGCTCTGAGTCAGGGCCCTAAGTCCAGCCTTCCACACGAACTCCAAGGAAGGCTTCTGTCCTCTAGACTAGAGTCCGGAGGGCGTGGGAGGTGTCCGCGGGCAGCACACACATACCGGGGCCGGCCGCAAAGCATCCCGCCATGTAATAGGAAACTGGGGGCATTTATGGTGGGGTTTTCCCCCAGACAGCCCTCCTATACAGACCTGCTTGGGCCCCCAGCCCTTCACAGTTAACCCTCCGCCCTCCCAAGGAGGCAGGGGACACTGAGGCTGATGGACCTTCTGGTCCCCTGCTACTCATGAACCTGCCCTTTTTTGGGTCAGGCTGAAACTCTCAACAAAGCAGCAGTCCCCTGCCCCCCTCTCCGTGTGCCTTGGTGGGGATGCGACACTTTGTGACCCTCAAGCAGCCAGAGAACCCTCACCTCTGCGTCCAGAGAATGGGGAGGCCCTGGTCAACTGCAGGCCCTGATACGCTACTGTTGGGAAAAGGTGGGCATATCCCCCCCTTGAGTTATAAACCAGCCCTGCCCCTTGGTTCCTCTGCACACCACCACCTCCCCAGCACTGCGTGTAACCTGCACTCCAGGCCAAGGAGAGGGTGGTGGCAGAGGGTGTGTCTGTGTGTATGTGTGGGGGGCAGCAGCTGGTGGCGCCCGGGTGCGGCCAGGACCAGGAGCAGAGCACCCCGGTTGCAGAGAGAAATGCCAACAGGAGAGGCAGGCCGGCGCGCAAGGCCTGAGCACGCTGTGGACCAAGGAGCGTTTTACAGGTGCGCACAGCGCGCAGGAGGGAATTCAAGCCTGGGACCCTCGGTTCACTCAAAGGAGAACGCGACGCCAGTACTGGCGATAGATGGCGCCCGGACACGCCGAGCAGCCGCAATGTAAGGCTGCAAGGAAGTCCCTGCAGCGCGCGGCCGCTGAGCCTTTCTACAAGGGAGGGAGCTGCGGGGCGCGAAGCGGCCAGGAGGGGTCTCCCGCGGCCCGCGCTGGGCGCCACACTTACGCTGATTTTAGTTGCATCCTTATTTGTTACCTAAAACGCAAAGAGAGAGAGAGACGTTAGACTCTCGGCCTTCAGGCTTGGGGAATCAGACACGCCTCCGGCAAGGGGACGCTCCGCAGGCGGTCTGAGACTCCAATCCGCTGGGGATGTGGCCGGGGCTGAGTGCCAGGAGGGCATCAGGATTTCCAAGAGTGTTACCCTGAAGGAAGCAGGGTGTGCAGTCAGCACGGTGCCCGGCCCACGAAGGGCTGCCCTCGCACATGCGCTGGCCAGAGAGGGGAGGCTGGCATGCCACCGGGCGGGAAGGGAGGCCTGTCTCCATATCACGGAGCACCCTCTGTCCTGCCGAGTTTTTCTAAATTCTGAGAAAAGCTCGATGAAGGGCTGCTGGTTGTGGACAGGATTCAGTGGGAGACGTGAGCAGTAACTCCGGTGGGACCCTGGGAAGAGGGTGTGTGTGTTAGGGTGTGTGTGTTAGGGCGGGCTACGAGGCAGAGGGACCACGGGAGCCGCCCCTCTGATCCCGCAGGGGCTGGAGGTGACCTGGGGCTTCCCTGCACACGGTGCTCTGCCAGCCTCTGGAGCCCAGCCCGGAGGAGCTTAAGTCTTTGGCTCTGTGCCCTGGAGACCTCAGAGCGCAGCAGGCGGGCAAAGCCCCGAGGAACAAGTGGTCTTGTTTCACCACCCAGCCCCCAGCAGGGTCCAGGCCCGCAGCCAGCAATCAGGGGCAGGAGAACTGGATGACCGGTGGCGTTTTAGGGGCGAGGTGTCGAGTTCGGGAGGTTTCCGGAGCAGGGGATGAATGAACAGGATTTGGAGGTAACAACTAACATTGCTGAAGATGCTGTGGGGCTGGGGAGGGTGGGCAAGGGGCTCCTGCGCAGGTCGGTGCCCTCCTTTCCTGGCGGGGCGGACCCCAGCCGCCTGGGCCCGGCCGGGGAGCAATGGCGCAGCGTGCAGCTGGTTACCTTGCTCCGGGCAGCAGGCACGCTGAGCGCCAGGTCCTGCAGCAGCTCCCGGGGCGGCTCCTTGAGGTACCACCACTGAATCTCCAGCGAATACGAGGTGGCTCCGCTAGCCCGGAACGCGCAGGGCATTTCGATGTCCTCTCCCTCTCGTACTGTCACATCTTTGGGGACTTCGGTAAATGTCGCTGGGGGCGGGGGAAGAGAGAGGCGTGACTAGCTGCGGGGCGGGGGCCTGGGGCCACCCGAGCGAGACGCTCGGGCCCCAGCTCGCGGGCCTTGTGCTTCCCACCCTGCAGCGACACGCGTGGCCCAGACGCCAGCAAAGTTGCTCAGGCAGCTGCCGGGCCGCCGCAGGGACCGGCCACCGCTGCAGGCTGCTTCCGTCTGAGTCGGCGGAGCGGCGGGAGCGGCTTACGCTGCTTTCCCGCGCCCGCTCGCACTGTCAGAGCCGGGCTGAGGCGCGCCCGCGCCGGGCAAGCCGCCTCTCCGCAGCCGGAGCCCCGGGCCGCCTGCGAGTGACCCGGGCCGCGGGCGCCGCCGCCGTGGCGACCTTCGCCGCTCTCGTCCCCGTACCCCTCCGGGACCGGGCTGCACACCGGATGCTAGAGACCGTGAAGCCTCCCCCTCCTCTTCCTCCCTGGCGGCCCCAACGAGGACCCCGAGTCCCCGCCGCAGCAAAGTCCCCGCGCTCACCCTCAGCCACGAGGAGCAGCAGGGCGTGCAGCAGCAGAGGCGGCAGGTATCCGGGGGCGCCGAGCCGGTCCCGCCGGTCCATCTCCCGCGGGGGGCGCGGCGGCGGCGGCGGCAGCTTGGGCTCGAATCCCGCTTGCGCTCCGGCTAGGACTCCTCCGAGCCGGCCATGGCCCCGCGCGGCGCGCCCTCCCCCGGCCGCCGGTGGCCGCCAATCAGCCCTGCGCTCTCGCAGGCTCGCCCGGCGCGGCTCCGGCGGGGGGCGCTGCGCCGGCCGCGCAGAACGCGAGGTCCGGCCCGGAGGCTCCTGGCGACCGGTCGGCGGCCCCGCTCTGTCCCGCCGTCCACAGGGCTGTGGGGAACCGCAGGTCAGTGTCCGCCAGGTGGATCCATCCCCGGCGAGGAGCGCGCGCGCCTCGGAGCCGCGAGCTTCTGCCTCCCGGGCTCCTTCCGGATTTTTCTCCCGACTGCCACCTCCTCCGGCCCCCGCGGGTCCCCCCGCGGCTCTTCCCGCGAGGCGAGTGGGCGCTCAGCCGCGGCGCGGAGACCTGGCGTCGGACCCAGCGCAGCGCGGGGACAGCGGGTCCGGCGCGGCCGACCCAGAGCCGCGGCGAGGCGGGGGGAGGGGAGGGGGAGGGAGGGGCGGTCAGTGGCGGGGCGCCGAGCCTCCTGCACCGCGGCATCACCCCCGCCCTCCCGTCCTCAAGCCCCGCCCCCGCCCCGCACCCCCACCCCCACCCCCGCGGGGGTCGCTCGCAGGAACCACGGTCTCCGGTTGGCGCGCGGCCCCGCCCCGAGCCCGCCGTGGCTGCGGGTCCTCCCGCCCAAACTCTGTCTGGCTTCTTCCCAAGCTCCATCGCCGGAGAGGGCCGCCGTCCCTGCACCCCGCTCCGCAGACCCTCGCCCTCAACTCCTCACCCGGGTTTGAGCAACGAGAGGCACCGCTCTTTGTCCCAGGCCCAGGCCGTGGCGAGCGGGCGGGTGCCGGAGCGCGGGAGGAGGGCGGGGCGCCGGGCCGGGCCGGGGACGAGGCCGGGCGACGCCGCGAGTCCGCAGTGTGTGAGCGGGAAGTGAGCGCGGAGCGGCCGGCCAGCAGGTGCCCGCGGCGCGGGGAGCGCACGAGCGAGCCAGCGAGCAGAGGCCGTGAGTGACGGCAGAGGCGGCGGGGGTGGGGTGGGGAGCGCCCGGCACGACTCACGGCCCCGGAGGTTTCCGCGCGGGGGTGGGGTTCCTGCGCCTCAGTCGCTGGTCCCCGCGACCCCACTCGTTCTTCGCGGGTCGTGGCCCCTCTTTACCGGGTGGAAGGGGGACTGCCGAGACGGCGGGAGGCAAGGGTCGGGTCCACAGCCCCCCACCCCACCCCGCACCCCGCATCCCGGCCCCCGCCCAGAGCCCGCCACCACCCCAACCCTCTGCAGAGTGCGGTCTGATCCCCAAAGGGAAACGTGGGAGCGGGCGGGCTTGCGGTTGGGACGGGCGCACAGTCGCAGGGGCAGGTCCCACGGCGCCGCTTCCCTTGCCCCGGAAGTCCCCGGTGGGCGCGTTTCAGTGTCTCTGCCCCTCCTCCCCGCCCCTCGTCTTTCAGTTGTAACCCGAGGCTGGGGTGCCGCCCGGGTCTGTTTCCCCTGGCCATCAGCCTCGGGGAGGCACCCCGGGAGGGCTCCCCGGGAGCTGGCGGAGGAGAAGGAAGTAGAGAGGGCAGACCCCTCCCCACAGCGCCCCGGTCCGGCTCCCAGGGTGCAGCCTCAGGTGGGGAGAAGCGGTGGGCAGCCCCTTTCCCAGGTTTGTCCTCACCCGCTGGTGCCCCTGACAGCGCCCTTCCAGTAGGTTCCCCTGTGGCCAGGAAGGGGGAATGTCTAAGGCCTTCCTCCTCTTCTGGTAGTTTCTCTCTAGGGGCCCCAGGGAGACAGCTGTCATGTCATCCCCGAGACCAGGAGCTCTTCCTCAAAGGCCCACCTTCCTTCAGAAGCCCCCGTAGCCCGCTGGCCCCGGTGCTGTCCTCAGCTTTTGAAGGGAGGGGGCAGGCGTGCACCGTGCTTCCAGGACTCTGGGGGTGGGGGGTTCTGGGAGAGCAGATTCGTGCGGGGGATGGTTCTGGTTGGGGTTCTGATGCCAGGAGCTGGCCCACTGTGCTCCCCCGTCCTGAGAGCAGATCTGAGCTGGGGTCCATGGCCCGCAGCTGGGGGCCCACGGGGAGCGTTCCTGCACTGGACGCTGTGAAGGTCCGTGAACCTTCGGAGTCTGCACCCCCTTGTGGGGGAGGGAGTTTCTCGCCCACCGCCCCGTTGCTGTTACTGCTCGTTACTGCTCGTAAGGGTGACGGCTGTACTCCGCACGCGGTCCATGGCCCCGGCGCCACACTCTCCCGTGTTCGTTCTCTTCACGGGTGACTTCCCACAGGGAAATAGGCCGTCCTGCATCCGTTCAGAACCCAGAAGTGGTCCCCCTCCACTCAGGACCGACCCCGGTGGCCTTGTGATGGCGGCCACGGTCACACCACCTCGTTCCCCCTGCACCCTGCTCTGTGCCCATCTGGTGATTCCTGTGCTTTGCCCACGCACACTGCGCCCACCAGGCGTGCCCCACCCCAGGGCCTTTGCACCTGCGCCATCACCTGTCTCCAGGTGTCCGCTTCCCTGAGGCCACCATGTTCTTCTGATTCTTGTTGAGAAGTCACCTTCTCACTGAGGTCCACTGGGACCACCGTCCTAACACCGTCTCTGGCCTCTGGGCAGGTCTGGCCTAGAACGAGCTCAGTAAATATTCGTGGAGGAACCGGATGAGCCCGTTTAACCCCGTAACATCCCTGTGGGTAGACGCTCTGGTTTCGCCGCATTTGAGATGACGGGGCAGAGGCTCAGAGAGCTTAAGGAGCTAGCCCGGGGTCCCACAGCCAGTGAGTGGCTGAGCAAGGCTTCCACCCAAGTCTGTCTTACTCTGGGGTCCTCATTCTTAACAAAATACCCAACTTTCCTTCCTCCAGCAGAGACCGTCCCTGTACCTGGAGCCACGGTATAGAGGAGGTCCCCTCCGCCCCTGACCGATGGCGGCCCAGTGTGGCCTGAGCTGGCCTCGTGGCCTGTTCGCTGCTTGTTAGGCCGGTGCCTGGGAACTCTGCATTGGGGGTCTGGTCGTCTTCTGTCCCTCTGGTGGGGACGGAGGCTGTGCCTAGCTTGTCTGTGTCTTTAATGTCCAGCAGGGCCCGACCCCTGCTCAGGGCCCAGTGAATATTGGAGCTGGGAGGGTCCGAGAGGGACACGTTGCCTCTCTGTCCTTTGCTGGGGGTGTCCTGATGGGCAGGGCAGGGCTTTCTGCCTCTTGGACCCGGCCTTTTGGCCGGTTGGCAGGTCAGTGAGCTGAAGCCAGGCTACAGTCCTTGCCAGTCCTTGTCAGCACCTGGCCAGCCTCTCCTGTGGGGTGGGGGGTCCTCCTCACTCTGTCATGGGCTCCGGTGGAGGCTAGAGTGTGTGTGCTGCTTCCCCGAAGGGAAACTCCTCTCTGGGCTCAGCCCGTCCAACTGCCAGTGTCCCCTGGGCTCCCACAAAGACGGTCTGTTTGCAGGGAGGGTCGGTCCTGTGACATGGAGCCCATTTCCCAGTGATGGCCCCCTGGGAGCATCTCAGCACCGTTGTGTCCTTGGTCCCTACTGCTCAGCAGCAGGCTGTCCGGGCACCCTTTGGGCTGTGAAGTAATTCTCCCTCCCTCTCGCCATCTGCAGCATCTCTGTGCACGGGGACCTGGAGATGCACCCCCCCAACCCCGTGACCACAGGCCGCAGTCTGCCCGACCCCCCACCCGAGCAGCTGTGCCCCCGCAGGCCGCCCGCTCCTGCCCACTGTTGTGATCGCGCCGCACGCCGGCGTCTGCGCGGCTGGTCAATGCCATCTGGTGGATGGACTCACTGAACCCTCCAAGGCACTTCCAAAAGTGCTGTTTGAAAAGACTGCCCGGCCTCTCGTGAAAGCACCTTAAATTACAGCCCTAAGTGAGTGTTTTTCCTGAAACTCACTTCCAGGTGTTATTTACTGGAGCGCGCAGGCCCTCCTGGAGTTCTGGTTTTGACGTTTTTTTCTCCGCTGACCTTTCCTGTCCTCCGCGTGCCACACGCAGCGGCCATTGATTGTGGGGAATGTATTTTGATTTGAAGATGCAGCCCATCCGTAAACTTTCTATCAATAATCCGGGCACACTCTGTGTACCTGACAGCTTAAAGGAGAGCCGCAGATTTGTGAGGTCTTTCATTTTTGGCCAATTTAGTCATTCTCGTGCCATCAGTGTTGGGGGATAAAGGCCTGCAGTCTGGCCCCAGGAAGATCCCACCACGGGTACAGGTCAGGTCCCTGCTCCAGAGGGGGTGGCCCTCTCTGCCCTGGCTGCTGGGAGGGCCCTGGTGGCTGAGCCCCGCTAAGATGTGCTGGAGGGTGAGTGGAAGAACTCAACACTCAGGTTCCTGTGGCCCCTCCACGACGCGAGCCGGGCTCCTGTCCCCAGATCACACGAGACAACAGAGGGCCCTCTGTCTCAGGGCCTCCAGGGAGGTGGGCCGTCCATGCCCTTGTGCACCCCACCAAGCAGGCCTGACTCGCAGACAGGGACTCACAGTCGTTAGGCCCTGGTGTGTGGCCCCTCACCGCTGTGTGGGGGTCCCTGAGCCCAGCGGGGGCTGTGTGTCTGCTTGTCAGAGACAGGGGTGGGTGGGCTTGGGGACTGTCTGCAGAGATGAAGCAAGGGGGACGCTCCCGGTGAACATTTATTCAGCCACCACGTCCTGAGAGCCTGACCACTCATTTGTCTGGCACGTGTCTGTGGGCACTGACGGCACCATGTGCCGGGGAACCCGCCACATCCTGTGCGCAGGGCACCTGCGTTTCAGCCCGGAAGGGGGCAGGGACACACCTACAAAGAGGAGGCAGAGTCGGCCCATCACCTCCCCAGCGATGCGTGACAGCAGCCCGCAGACGCTCTTGCGTGTCCCTGGGGTCGGGCGGAGACCTGAAGGCGGCAGCCCGGCAAAGCCCTGGGAGAGGAAGGGAGCTTCAGGCGGCGGGCAGAGGTGGGGTGATGGTTGGAGGGTAGGAGGCAGCATGAGTGAGGGGTGCATGGTGACACGGGGAGCGAGGCGGCGGGCGGGGACTCTCAGGGCTCGCAGCCAGGGTAAGTGGGGTTCAGGGCCTAGTGGGGAAGCAAAGCGAGTGCAGAGTGACCCCGGCCTGGGCAGGGACCTGCGAGGAGTAGGGATGGGTCCCACTGTGAAGCCTTCGGGGACCCGTGGCCCGTTAGCTCGGCCGTGAGGAAGGGCAGAATCTCGACTGACTGTGGTGGGACAGGGTTAGGGTGCACCAGCACCCTAAATGGGCCGCTGTCTGGGCAAGGGTGTGGAGGCAGGACAGCTGGGGACTTGGCTGGGACCAAGAGCGGAGTCCAGAGGGACAGCAAAGGCTAAGGCTGTGGACTTGAAGGTGACGAGGAGGCGGTCCGCCCCTGACGGCAGCGTGGGGTTGAGATGGTGGCAGGGAACTGGCGGTCCGTCCGGGGCCGGGAGCCGGGCCGTTGCCACGGAGCCTCCTCACGCGGACCCAGCTCGGAGGACAGGCCTTTGGACCGGCCTGTACCGTCCCGCCACCGCCTTCGCCCAGGACAGTGGCTCTGACAGCCGGCAGCACACGGGGCAGTAGGAGGGGTGGGGGGTCAGGACCAGCCCTAGCGCCTGCCCCACCCTTCCGGTTCCCCGGCCTGCCCGAGCAAGCTGCGAGCCTCAGTTTCCCCAACTGCAGCATAGAGTTTTAACCCTGCCACCCCCCCGTCTTCCACCCACCTCCAGGGACGTGCCCAGAGGTGCGGGGCCAGGGTTGGCCGCAGAAGCAGGCGGGCACTGGGGCTGCAGACAGGGGACATTGTTGGAGCGAGACCTGCCTCCCGCTGGGGCTCCGGGGGGGCCGAGCCGGCAGGGGCGGGCTGCGGGGTCAGTGGGCTGCGGGGTCAGCCCGTCTTGCCGGGGCCTCTTGTGGCCTCGGTGTTTGCGGCTACAGATGGGGTGTACAGCTGTGCCACCACAGAGGGGGACCGGGGGACGGCCCCCAGGCCGGCTGTGCACGGCGGACCACACCGCCCCGCGGGCGCCTCGTGGCTGTGCTGTCGGGAGGAAGTCGGAGGCGGAGTTCGGGGGGCCTGCCCGCCGGGGAGGGGGTGCTGGTGGGGGAGGTGACCGGAGCTGTGTGTCCGCTAATGGGTTTTATTACCGCTTTGTGTGCGCGTTACTTACTTAATCATTTGCCTGAGTAAATCTTCCAGACCCACGGGGAGTTTATTTTTTAATTTTTAATATTCTCAGTACTCTTGGGGTTTTATTTCCCACTGGATCTATTAGTTTAATTTAGTAGAGGACAGACTGTATACTTAACCAAAAATTGCTGTGACATTATGGAGAGTTAAGAGGCTGGGGCCGGACGGGTTGGAGGGGATCGATCCGCGTGAGATACAGCCCTGTCACTTCCCTGCGGGCTTTCCTCCCTTCGTGGTGACGATGGTGACGAGAAGGCACAGGCTGGCTGATGAGGGCCGCGGCCGGCCAGAGGGCAGGGCTGTCGTTAGCCGCTCCCTCCAGGCCCACAGAGACGTCTCCCCCTCAGCGAGACATTGTCATGTGGTCCCCATAGACGTGCTTCTGGGGGCCAGAGATCCGTGGTGGTCCCCAGTGTCTGTGACCCCCTGGCCTTGTCGGGAGTCGGCCCTGGGGTTCAGGACGCCCAGGTGAGCGCAGTGCCCCGAGGCCTGGGGTGCTATGCCGTGCAGGTGGCATTGGGGTGGCCAAAGCTGGGGGCTCTGGGTGAGTCCACCACACTGAGCTGAGCCTCAGGACCCCTGTCGGAGGGCACCGGGACCCCTGCTTCTCAGGGCTGCGGTGGGGGCTAAGGGGCTGATGACCAGGAAGTAGCTTTGGGAGTTATCATGGGGTGAGCTCACACTGCTGATCATGGTCTGGCGTCCCCTGCATTTCTGGGTCCCAGGGGCAACCAAGGAAATGCCAGTTGGGCTGACAGATGGCTCCATTTCTAGGACCCCAGGACCTACCACTTAGAAGTTTCTGACCAGAGCATTCCCACGGGGCAGGGGCCGGCAGGAGGCACTGTGTCCACAGGAGGCTCCCCGGTATTGGGCGGTCCCTGCATTGGGTGCAGAATGGCTCTGACACCACTGGAGCTCCGTCCGCTGCCTCTGACCGCCCTGGGCTGGCGTGGCCCCTGCAGGGAGCCCCAGGGCTGGGCTCACGTGCTGGCCTGAGTGGCGTTTCAGGGCTCCCCAGGGCCCGGCGTCACCAGCCCGGTCCAGCCCTGCTCCAGCCCTGGCTTTGCTCCGCTGCGTGTCCATCGACTTTCCTGCCCGATTCCAGCAGCTGGACTCCTCCTCCAGGACGCCTCCCTCGTGGTCCGCCCTGCCTCTGTGTCTGTGCCCGCGCCCGGAGGGGCCCTCAGGCCTGGGTTGTGCTCTCACTTCAGGAAGGCCTGGCCCGCCTGCCTGTCACAGGCCGATGCCCTGCGGTACTGGTGACCGTGGGGGCTCCGTGCAGGCACGCCCTGAGGCCGTCGTGGACCATGACACATGCTGCTGCTGGCGTGGGGAGCAGAGGGAAGCAGCAGGATTTGCCTCCTCTGGAGGGGCTCCCTGGGTACCCCGGGCCCTGCACAGAGCACCCCCTCTTGCTTTCCCGTTGAGCCCGGCACACCTAGGTCTGCACCTGGGGTGTGTAGAGTCCCCAGGTGAGTGGGAGGGCTCTCCATTCCCCCCGTCAGCGGCAGGGACAGTGCCTGAGGGTGGGCACCTAGGTCTCAGCAACCCCCCTCCCTGCTTCTGCCCAAGCGGGGTGACCCATCCGACAGCATGCCCAGCTTGTGGCAGGTGTCGTGGGAGCTGGGGACAGGCGGCCACGGCAATTGCACGGCTCCTGGTGGATTTCAGGCCCAGCTGTTCTCAGAGGACCTCGGTGTTTCCTGGCGTCCCTCAGGCGGCGGCCCCTCCCCACGTGGGGCCACGGGACGTACAGCACCTGTGGGGAGGGGACAGGACAAGTTCGAGGTTTAACACCCTGTCTGGCTTCAGAGCCGCAGAGCGTCTGAGAGGCCCTGGGGGTCAGCTCATCCCTGCGGCGGGGCGCAGACAAGGTCCCGAAGGGCCGGGGTCCGCCATGCAGGGGCGCCCAGCCTGGCCCGAGCGGGCAGGTGCTGGCCACCTAGCCCTGCCCCTGGGGTGCTGATTCTCGGCCCTGGGAGAAGCTCCCTGGCATTTCCGTGACCTTCACGCATGACTTGCCCCGTTAGAGTTCCTGCTGCCGACAGACTGGCAGCTGCCAGAGCCGCTCGGCCTGCGAAATGTCAGTGGTTTAATATCAGTTCTAGAGGTTTATTGCCCCCCCCCCCGATGGGATTCTGATCCATTTAAGGTGGAGCCGTAGCGGTGGCAGTTGTGTTCCCCGTCAGAAGTTGACAGAAGGTCACCGTGCCTGGGGAGCCGGGGGCTGCCGGGGGGCTGCGCACGCGTGCTTACCGCCCCCCACGCCCCCCTGCTCTGGCGTCAGGCCGCGCTTCCCCAGGACGGGGGTTTCAGTCGTGTGTGTGGGCGCTGCCCCCGCCCCCCAGCGCTCACAGTGGGTCACCAGCTGCCAAATGCCCAGTTTTGTTTGCAGGATGTCTTTGATGCTTCAGACCTAAATTAATTGTTCACAGTAATGTTTCAAAATGTCATTTTTCCGTTTCAAAAAAAAAAGAAAAGAAAAGCCATTGAATGTGAGTCCGTGGGAGGAGGGCTGGGGGGGGGCGAGCCCAGGCGGCAGCCACCCTGCGCTGTGCACCCCCTCCTCTCCCTCATTGGGCTCCCTGCTGTCTCCAGGGAGCAGAGCACCCCGTCCTGCTTCCTCCAGGCGCAGGGCTGGCAGGGGTGAAGGTGGGGTGCACAGTTTCTGTCACATGTTGACTGTGCCCCATGTCACTTCAGGGAGGTGATATCGGAGACTGGGCCTAGCTTGGCCAGCCTTTGCAGAGTGCCCGTGGGGTGCCTGGCTCTGTGGGCAGGCTCGGGGTGGGGGGAGGGTGCTGGAGGGTGGAGCTCCCCAGTGAGGGGCGTGGGGAGACCATGAGAGGTAGGAGGGGCCTGGTGTGCAGCCATGGGAGATGCCACAGTTGTACAAGGTGACAGCTTAGGGTGACAGCTGAGGGGTGTTTAATGTTAAGAAAGAGTGGCAGCATGCACCTGGAGGACACCTGGACAGGTGACAAAGGGATGCAGGTCCTCCTACACGTGCCTCCCGTCTCTGGACCTGGGGAGAAACCAGGAAGACGGCTGTCCTGGGTCCCCCACTGCCATGCCACCCCATCCCGCGTGCTCCTGCTCTCACACACCCTGCAGCCTCTCCCCTCAGAGTGGTTTGCTGTGGGCACCCTCTCTAAACCGGCCCCAACTTGCCACTCTCACCCTTTCTTCCTGGGGCTGGGGTCCTGGGAGTGTGCCCTCAGGACACGGGTGGTGGGCACGTGTGCCTGTGCACAGATAGCACATATGCAGGGAGAATGTGTGTGTGCAGACAGCACACCTGCATACAGAGGGCGGGCGTACCGAATGTGTGCGTGCACAGACAGCGTGCTCCGTGTGTGTGTGTGTGTGTGTGTGTGTGTGTGTGTGTGCGTGTGTGTGTGCGTGTGTGTGTGTGTGTGTGCGTGTGCGTGAACAGTGACTGGCAGTGGGCGTGAGTGCACAGCATGCTTCCATCACCCCTTCCTGGGCCATGCCGGGCACCCTGTGTGAGGTCTGCAGCCCTGGAATCTGCATTCGACCCCATGTGAAGGGAGCCCCGTGAATAGTTGTTGGGTCCTTGTGCTGAAGGCTGGTCCTGCCGGCTCTTTGCTCGTGCCTCCATCAGTCCTGAGATGTCCTGTCACCCAGAGCCACGAAGATGTACCAGCCTGCTGTGTCAGGATGTCCAGGGCGCTCTGCCCCCCCCCCGCCCAAATAATCATCATGGCCACTTACTGAGCACGCGTGCTGTGTGCCGACAGACAGGGGACCTGCAGTAGATACTTCTTACAAATGAAGGCAGGAGTGAGAGACTATCATCATCCCCGCCTTGTAGATGGAAAGTCTGCGTTCTGGAGCAATTGGGCGACGGGAGGGACAGGAGGCCGATACCAGCCCAGCGAGGCGGGCCGGCCACCAGCGGCGAGGCCGCCCGGGAGCTGTCCAGGGTCCCGCTCAGTTCAGTGCGCCGCGTCTCCGCCCTCAGCTTCTCCGGGCCGGGATTTCCCTTCTTCGCATCTCGAGTTGGAGGCCGCGTAGACACCGCTGGTGGGTTAGTTCGGTGCAGACTCTGGTGAGCAACCGGGTAATTATTTCTGAAAATACTGACTTGTGATGTGGAGAAAGCTCTTCTCCACGCCACCCGTCAGCAGAAAATTGCCTTTGGTATTAACATTTCATCAACTGCATAATGTGAAGTGATGCAAATGCATAATTAGAAATAATAGCCTGGGAAAATGCACTCTTATGTACGAGATCGGGCTGGTTAAATGAAAACAGGAGCCAACGACTCACTCCCAGGACATGTCTGAGGCTCTGCGGGCGCGTTGCCTGGGGGCCGGGAAGCCCCGGGGCCTCAGCAGCTCTGTGAGGAGACCCTGGAGCTGGGGCAACCACTGAGGACGCATGGACACCACCTGCCCAAAAGGGGGCGCTCTCGTCACACGAACAGGCCGCTCCAAACCACCTCCATCACCTGCACCAAAGGAGCATCTCCTAGGAAAGGAGTGCGGGTGACACTTCCCCCAGCTCCCCTTCTTCCTGGGGAGTGGGGACCGGCCCACCGGCCCACCTGAGTCCCTGCAATGCTGTGGGAAGACGCTGTGGGCACAGGTGCAATGAAGGGTGTGAACGGGCTCTCTGAGCACTAGGAGCCTGCAGACGTCATGAGGAGGGAACTTACTACCATCGTTGTCACTGTCATTCGTTCATTCACAAGCACCTTGTCAAGCAGCTCCTGCTCCAGGCAGGGCCCCGCGCCAGGGGCGGTGCCCGGAGGTGGAGGACGTTTGGTTTCTGATCTGGACCTCAGCATCTAGGCGGGAGGGGCAGGCATTTCAACGTGTCTGCTGGTGGCAAGTGACAGAAAAACAATTTACATGGCCTAAAGCAAGACAGACAGAGAGGAAAAGGGACATGCTGACTCACAGCTGGCCGAGGCTGCAGCAGGAGCTGGACCCAGGCACCCAGTGAGGGAGTCAGGACTCGCGGTCCCCCTGTCCCTTTCCCGAGGCACTACCATTCTGTCTGCCCTTGCGGGTCCCACCCCTACCCCCCGTGGGGAAGGCGGATACGGCCCCCAAGCACATTGATACCGAATGGCCGATTTTGTGAAGGAAAAAGCCTGAAGCTCTGCCCCAGCACCACGTCCTAGGTGGGTGACTGGGGCTGACCCCACTCCCCAGTTTTGGAGATGGAAAGGGGAGCCAGACCTTACCCATCAGAACACTCAGGCCCCCGACCACAGTAACAGGTCCAGAGCTGCACAGGGCCCTGGCTGGACATAATGTCCACGTCATAAGGACGCGTGTGGCCAAAGCCATCAGGAAGGCCACAGTCCTCAGCCCCTGGGGTGATGGGCCATGAGGGTGGCTGGAGCCCGCATCACACTGTCTGGGGAGAAGCCAGCACTGAGACACTGGCTGCAGTGTCGGAGGGAGTGCACCCCAGACCCCCAGTTCCATGGCCCAGACCCCCTTTTTCTGGTTTTACATTCCAGTGGGGGCTCAGTTTTCTGTCGGGTACCACTGGCAGAGTCCTGGCTGTATGCGTCCAGATCTTTGACCCCGATTAAAAGTCCCTCGTTAGGTCGCAGCCATTGCTGACTTTAACAAGGCCTCGCCTATGTGCTCGTGATGTTTCTTCTTACAGACCTGTTGGCTTTGTGGGTCCCCTTTCCGTGCCACAGGCTGTGCCTTCCTGGGCAATGGGGTCCCTGTGCCTTGTGCCTCTCTGGAGGCCGTCACGTCTCCACCCAGCCCTGGAACCCGCAGAAGTCCAAGGCCAGGGCCTGCCCTGCAGCCCTGGGGGGTTGGGGTGGGGGCAGGGGCTGGTATAGAAATATGTGGGTTGCTTATTTCCAAAGAATGAGTGGGTCTTAACCCACCTTTGGGGCCTCCGCAGGGCCACACGCAGGGGTGGCTGCCCGCATAGTTCCCTAGACTGCGCTGGTCTGTGTTCTACGCAGATACCGGGTCCCCTGGCAGGGCCATCCTGACCCCCATCCGTGTGCCCGCGTCCTAGGAAGCGGCCCCCTGCCGTCCTTGGAAGGGTCACGGGGCAGTGGGGGGCAGGGGAGGAGAACTTTCCGGCCGCCACCTGTTCAGTGGAGAAACCTGAGACTGGAGTGGGGAGGGGTCGGCCCGGGGCACACAGCGGTCAAGGGCAGAGGCCTGGCCTTGGGCTGCAGTGGGGGCTCCTGCAGGAGGCAGGACGCTGTGCTGCAGGCCCCTTGCCGGCCCCACCTGGCCCCCGAGGAGGGGTGCTCACCGCCCCGCTGGGCTGCTCC
Organism: Lyroderma lyra; assembly: GCA_004026885.1. Lineage (NCBI taxonomy): Eukaryota > Metazoa > Chordata > Mammalia > Chiroptera > Megadermatidae > Lyroderma > Lyroderma lyra. Next base: position 524 of record PVJL010014160.1, on the reverse strand, counting down.
CGCCTCCCTCCCTCCCCCAGGGACACAGGTTCCCTTTTCATGTGGGAAGAAGCTGACCGCTTGTCTCCGGGGACAGCTGGGGCTCGTCCCCTCAGCTGTGGCTCTGCCTGCAGCAGGCTGGACAATCCCTGCTGTGTCCCGGGGACCCGGAACCAACGGAAGCATCTTGGCCTGGGCCCAGGGGCTGCGGGGGGGCGCTGCAGGGGCTGGAGGTGGGGCCCCTGTTCTCCCGCGCGGCCCGGCAGGTTGGACAGTCACCCCAGAGGGGACGGTTCTCTGCGAGGGAAGCGCCCGGCCTGCCCCTCCGTCCTTTCTCTCTGGCCTCGGGGCCCCTGGGGCGGAAAGGGCGTCTTCATGGCCTTGCACACTAGAGGGGGGTGACAGACAATAACCATACGAATAAAAAAAGGAAAATAAAGTGGACAGTGCGCGCTGTGACGTCGAGAATTAAAGGTGTGCCTGGGCGTGACGGGGGTGCACTTTACCAGAGGTCGGAAAGGGGGGCTCTGGGGACCAGGATGGGG
>PVJL010014159.1:0-29173 GCA_004026885.1 Lyroderma lyra | reverse complement strand
TGGAGAGTGTGGTGGACACGTGGATGCTGGGCCACTTGACAAAGAAAGACCTCTGAAGGCAGCTGGAGATGGTTAATCATTTTCATCGGTAAATCACTGCAAAAACTTCTTACTGGTTGGCTAGGAGAGCTTTGACTGTTGTCACCACTAATTTTTTGTTTGTTTTGGTAAATAGAGTTTCCAGTGTGTAGTCATGTGCCAGCAGAGATTAAATTACGATAAAAATGAACTGGATAGAAAAAGAGAAGAAAGCTGGAATGAAATAAAATGTTATTACATGGTGTTTAATTGATTCAGCTTATTTCTCCATTGCAAAATATTGGTACTTTGGTGATTTCCTATTTTTAAAACAATGAAGGCTTTAAGAAATAAAGATGAGTCACACACCTTTACAGAAGAGGAAGGTGACATGGGTGCTTCTGAGGTCTTCCTGTTTAGCCAGAACTTGTGCCTCTTTTATCATGCTTCCATCCATCTGCAGGTTGAATGTCTGAATGCCAGCATTTCCCTGCAGTGTCAGAGGTTTCCTGTTGTGGGGACAGGCACTATTCCACTGTGAAATGCTGCCTCGCAAGGTCAGAGATGACCAAGACCCTGCTATTGGCTCACTTGGTTCAAGTGTGAAGCGTACAGCTCTGACTGTTCATTCAGAGACTTCAGAAGCAATGGTGGGGATAGGGTGCTTCTGCTCCCAGGACTGACATGCCAGCTGGGCTTTGAACATGGAGCAAGAGGAAGGCAAAGGCCTTTCAGTTAGAAAACAGGGGGGTGGTATGAGAGGACGTGGGGTGTTCAGCCCAAGACAAGTCTGCTGGTCTCCACCAGGGAGCCTTCTGCCCAGTGTGCCTCTGTGTGACCAAGTACAACAGTTTACTCCTAAGTGAGATGTTCTTGTTGGAGTTCACAGTAAAAATCTCTTAGAATTCTCAGAATCTAAATAAATTAGTAACAATAGTGGTAAGATACCACTAATAATAGTGATAATAAAATAAGACTTATTGAACAACTCCAAGAACTTTCATAGGCTTATTTGTTTCATTCTGACCACAGCCCTAGAAATGCTGCTTTCATCCTCAGTTCTTACTAAGAAGGAAACTAAAGATGAAACTATAGTTGGGAAGCTGGCTCATTCAAAGGATATAATCTCACCATGGTTGAGTGTATGTGAATTTGAGAAAAACTGTGAGCCACTGTTCAGTCTCTCTCTCTCTCTCTCTCTCTCTCTGTGTGTGTGTGTGTGTGTGTGTGTGTGTGTGTGTGTGTGTGTGTACTTTTATTCAGAAAGGGGCATTGGAAGTGAAATTGTAAATCATATGTTTTTGGTATCCATTTGAAGCCTTATTACAGTTGGGAAAACTGTCTTTGAAAGAAATTGTTGATCTGTTTGTATTTGAGAAAGTGACTAGTTTCATTTTTCTACCAGAGCAAATTTAATAATTTATTGGTTTCCATAATATTAATATAAGCTCCTCTGCCAAAGTCTCTGGGCTGCAGGAGAATATCTTTAATTTTCTCTTTTTGAAATGAGACAACAAAAGAGGCTTCAGGACTATAAGCGAGAGCTTTGTTGAATTGAACAAGGTATCCCAGCCCCTGTGATGGGAAGAAACTGTTGCAAGTACTCTCAAGTCTGTGAAGGACGTGTGGGCATCTGGCAAGCATTCAGACTCTTACCTGTGCTTGTGATTTTGGACCATACATCTCTAGACACTAACTGTACATAATAATGCCACTTCTTGGGGGTTCACTGAAGAATGAGTTATAATGAAAGATTTCCTGAGACTGGAGGAGGGCCAAGGCATCCATATCTAAATACAACAGTGGCAATTTGTTGACTTAGTCATGTGTCCCAGCTCTGGTGGAGATTTTCTGTCAGGAACTAAAGAACAAGATCTGTGTACAAACCCTTCTCCAGTCTTACAGAGTATGCGTGATGAAGACTGTTTTCTGAAGCCACTTTACCCTTCTCCAGTGTTACAGAATATGCATGATGAAGACTTTTCTGAAGCCACTTTACCCTTCTCCAGTGTTACAGACTATGCATGATGAAGACTGTTTTCTGAAGCCACTTTATAATGGTTTTTATTCACCTGCAGACATGCTCATTTGCAGCAATGATCCATTGGATTCTGTCCATTGGTCTGAAAGAATATGCAAACAACCTCCTAGATAGCAGCATGCATGGTGCTCTCATACCTTTGGATGAAACCTTGAATGTCCATGCCCTGTCACTGCAGTTACAGATCCCCACGCGGAATACACAGGTAACACCGAGCCAGCCGTGCCTTCACTCAGTCTATGTGCAGTTGGTTCCCTGATGCAGACACTGAGCTGGGAGCTGAGTGGAGACAGAACCTAACAAACCCCAGGCCCCTGGTCATCCCTTTACATACCTCATCCATAATATAATGGTTCAAATCAGTAGTGCTCTCTTCATCATCATTTTTGCCTATCCTTTTTCCATTTTGTATTTCAATAAAGAAAATAAGGGGAAACTCCATTTGAGTCCATGTACTCATAAGAGTAACATATTTAGCTCTTAGAAAGAGAAAGAAATAGCCTTAGGTATGCTGGATGGGGGAGGTTTTGTACATTATGTTTCTGTGGGTAATTACCCTATGTCATTCTTTGTGAGTGAGGCTTATCTGAGAATCAGGTAATGTTCTGTGCTTCTGCAAAAGTAGGCTTGTCTGTTTCCAAATCTATGACCCCCTACCTGCACCAAGCCACACTCTGAGTATGTATTCCAAAAGACTAGGGACCCCTCTTGCCAGAAGCGTGTCTATGGACTCCACTTTAAAATTCTGATTTAGAATCACGGTCATGGTTCCAGGTGCTTATTGCCTTTTAAATAGGTTTTTCGAAGTCTTGGTTTAAAGAACAATTGTGATATAACGAGAGCCTTCAGATTACATGGATGAAAATTTCAGAGTGTTGTTTTCTTCTGGTTTCAGGTTTGTGCTGTCTTGGAAAGAGAGTTTAACAACATTTTTGCCATGGGGACTGAAAAGTGGTTCTATGAAGTAAGATTTCAGCCTAATGATTTTTAAAATTCTCATCAAATGTAAATTATTTTACATTACTTGTATGAGGTCTTGTGTCAGGTTATTTCTTTTACATGTGGTGATAATTTTACTGTACAAATCAAGCATTGCTCTTAAACTTTTCTTAACAATGAGCTATTAAGAAAGTCATATTTTCTGTAAGATAGATCTAGTTTGATTTTGTTTTGAAATTTTTGCTATTTAACATTTTAAACCCCTCAAAATAATTTTTACATCATAAAACACTGGTTGAGGCCTGTCTGTAAGTTGTGTTTCAGGGACAGCTGGGAGTCTTACCCCATTCAGAGCCCTGTGTTTGGGAAAATGCTTCAGAAGTATGGGGTTGTCCAAAAAGTCATTCCATTTTTTTTGTGTGAGTAAAGGAAAGGTAATTTTTAAAAATGCAAAGAAATTTTTATTGAACAATGTATTGTCCATATTGCTGAATTATCTTTTGATATCTTTAAGGCAACTTCATGTTTCCACACCCAAAAACTTTTCTATATTCTTGGGAAAAAAAAACTGTTCCAAGAACAATTTGATACCATCATCGATGATAACAATTTTACAATTCAAGGTGTTTTGCAAAGAATGAAGCAAATAATAGTCTAATCATGCTATTTGATGGCATATGTTACCACACCCACCATGTCTGGTGAATATGGTGGGTGTGGTAATGAATGCCATCAAAGTCCCAACAGCTTTTGATGAAAAAACAAACTTGTATGTGGTCTAGGGTTATCATGGTGGATTCAACCATTCTGAATACTTCTGAGTGATGGCATCACCTAATTTATCCAATTGATGACAGAACGCATTTGAAATAATCATTTGGTTTCTGGGAGACAGTTGAAAATACACAAATACCTTTGAAATCTCACTAAATTGACAGGATAATCTTTCTTTGATGAATATCTTCTTTGGAAGTGCTTTGAGCAGATTCCTCACATTTGTTTCATGACATTTTCATTCTATGTTGTTGTAAATAATCCATTTTTCAACATCTGTTATTATATGTTTCAGAAATGGATTGATTTCTTCACATTTCCAGAGTGAATTGCAGATGTTAATGGGTGTAGTGAGGTGAATTTTCTTAAGTTCATGTGATATCCAAATACCAAGCTTACTAATGTATCTCAGTTATTTTCCTTGGTTTTCAGTGCTTGAATTCGATATGTGAAGATTCTCAGCATTCTCTTCTGTCCTCAAACACTGATCCATATCCAAACAATGACTTGATTTTCTCATCATCAACTTTGATTGTCCTTCCTGAGCCTGGTGCAACATTGACATCAAAATCTCTAAAACAAAATTTAAAAAATTACTTATGACACTGCCATAGTTTTAAAACATCTTCACAATACGTCTCACTTAACATTTCATGAGCTTGTACCACGTTTTGGGTTTTAGGCTTTTTTTAGAAATAGTAAAGCAAGATATGATGAAAATGTTTATTTTTATTTCCTATTTTGAAATTGACTCCAAGCAAACAATTGTGAACAAAATCATACGCTTCCTTTTTCTAAAACAAGCTTTAACTGTCAGCTATCAAGTAACATAATGAATTTGCAGGTTAGAATGAAGTTAGTTAACTATAAAGACACCTACACCCAGCTATGAGCATTAAACACAATGATTTTAGGCCAACTTAATATATTGAAAAACACAAAGTGGGCATTTCTTCTTATAGAAACCATGACTCACTTATTCCCATGCTGTCATTTCCTCTACTCTCCATTGAATTTTAAGAAAAGTTAAGTTTGACAAGAATGGAAGGATATCCTAAAGAAGCTCTTTCTGGCTTTATCCAGTATGAGAGAAATATTCACATCCTGAAAACAATCTTTAATATCTATGAACAATGTATTACATAGCAGGAAGGCGATTTTTGTATGATAAGAAGTGAAACTTAGTGATGGCAGGGACATACACCCAGGTGGTCCAGGACAATACTAAGTTTTGCCCAGTTACGTTTTCTATGTAGGTGTTCCCATGCCTCCTGTCACTCTCAGAATTTCCTAGTTTGGTCAGTAAATCACAGAGTTATCCAGAACAGGGCCATAGACATGTGAACAATAATGCAGTAAAAAGTTCAGAAGTTATTTTAAAAGACAGGTAAATTTATATTTTTGTCCGTGATTTTAAAATCAATTTTGTTTTCTGTCCTTAATTTACCAGCATATTGACAAAAGCTTTAGGAGAGCACTTTCTTGGAAGAAAAAATTGAGACCAAAGGACATTCATGGCTGAGCTGCCAGGTCAGCAGGGACTCTCCCCACAAACTTACTGGTCATCTTGTCTCTGTCCTCACCCTCTGTGCAAGTATATCAGATGCAGTTGGATGGTATGTGACACCCAGCACCAGCCCAGCCGCCTATGGGCAGCATGAGCAGCTTTGTGGCTGGCAATTTGATTCTGATCTAGAATGGGCGATTTAATGCCTGATGAGGCACCTGATTACTGCTGCATGTCTAGGTTTAGATGTTTGAAAATCAACCCTGATGTCTGTTTATGAAAGTTTAACAGTAATGGAGCTTTTATCAAAGTTCTCATCTGATTAAGTATTTATTCTTAAGTATTGTGTATCTCAGAGCACTGGGTTGATGTCCACCCTTGCACAGACATGTGTGTGTGTGCCAGGCAGCACAGAAAGCTTCCATCAGGCAGTGTAGTAGCTTTCACATTATGTTACTTACTCCTAGGACTTCTCTCTACACTGGAATAATGACTGAGCCCATTTTAAATGATAAAATTTCCACCTCTGTGTTTTGTATTTTCTTTCTTCCCTCTGCCCCTGCTGTGATGTGTCTGTGTCACTCTGTGTTCTAGAAGGATGGAGAGAAGCAAGAGGGCAATGCTCGGAGCCCTCACTGGAGGCCAGCTGGTACTGTCCAATGTAGCAGCTGTATAGCCGCTGTTTGAGATCAAGCTGGTGGTTCTCTTTCGACAACCGCTGAACTTGAAGACTATGGCCAGTTATGAGTCGGCCATCGTTTCCTGGCACACCTGTCAGCTCTGACCCTCCTCACTCAATGGTAGACTGGCTCTGGCTCCACCACTGAAGAGGTACACAACCTGGAGTATGATGCCTCAGTTTTTCCGTTGGTAACGTGGTCATCATAACCATTTTTCTAACTGACTGTGTGAGATGGTTAAAGTAGATCTTCCTTAGATAGTGCCCTGCTTGTCTTGAGTCCTGTGCCCCAGTTAGCTGTTATGGGTCATTGTCATCTTCCCTGTGACTTCCATTCTCACTTCCAGTGTATTTTGTACACTATAGTAAAGTAAGTTAGCCCTTCCCATACATAGGTTTATAAGTTTGGCTCTCACTTTCTTGTATAAAAATGTAAAAATGTTTGTATAAAGCCTCTGCAAAGCTGGGTACTTAATGAGAATGGATCACAAGGCAGCATTTTTATTAAAAATTTAACAATGTGCTTAGTGGGAGAAAAAGTTGGTAACTTTTTAAAAAGTAGCATTTTTCTTTTAAAGAGTATGCATATAATTTTTATGTATATTAACTGTAATTTTATCTTGGTCTTCTTAAGTATTTTGAGTGCTCTTATTTTTCTTTTATCTTCATTTCCTTTTTCCTATTACAAGTCAGAACTTTCTGTGATATCTTAACAGGTGTTTTGAGATTACAGTTTAGATAAATAAAAACTAATCCTAGAAAAATCTTGGGAATATATTATATTGAAGGTAACTTCTTACCCTGTATGATAAATAAGGCAGAAAGCTGATAAAATGGATTGTTTTCATGGCTTTTTGAATTAGGGTAGTGTAACATGAACTGCCACAGTTCTCCTGGGCTCTTAGTATCGGAACGATTCTTAAAGCTTCTCCATCTCACCAGCAGTACTATCCATCCTAACATCCTGTCTGGAACAATGGCAGAATGCTGATAAGTGTTCCTGGTGTAAAACTAAAGCTGTAAACTTGGAAACAACAGTCATCTGCTATGGACTTATTAAGTTTCTCCATCCAATTCACCAGGAGGAATTGGGGCATATCTCTTGGGCTGCAGTGTGTTTCTTACTGAAAATAGTCAGTGGTGCATGTTACTTTCAACAGAAACTGAGACCGGGCTTCTGTTTCCTTAGAGAAGTCGTTGTCCTCTAGCCTCCCCCGAGACCATGCCACTGGGGTCTCTCAAACTGCCTGTGAGGTCTCCCTCCCTCCATCAGGCCAGATGCCTTTGCCCCTGCAGTGGGCTGGCACCGGCTCCTGTTACTGCTGTGTTCTCACATGAGGCCCTTCTTACAGGGACAGTTTTTAGGGCTGAAAGTCCAGTTGCTATATTAATCCATACAGTTTATCATGCTAAGTCATTGTCACGTACATAATTGTACATTATAAAATTGCCTTTTATTATCAGGTGTGTAATTTTCATTTTAGAAGTACCTTCCAGTGACTCCCAGGGCTGCTGGGAGATGAAGAGATACTTGGTGACACCCCACTTGGTGCCACTTAGATTCTGTTTGTGACTCTTCCACTCCCACGCTAGAAGATTACCTTGGAACCTTCAATAGGTGCTGTTGTAGGTGTGAAAATGTGTGTCTGTGCCCTCATGTGACCTTTAAGACTAACTGCATGCTGTGTCTGCACACTCTTTCTGGTTGTCAAAACAGACACTGTGTCAGAATTGCAGCAGTTGTATTCTGCTCCAGTCCAGACTGACTCCTGCTGAAGTCTTCTGGGGTGAGTAGAGAGCATGCAGTCCCTGAGGGTGTTCAAGGGTGCAGCCGCGAAGGCCACGGTTTGGGGCCAGGAGAACCCATTTTAGTTAATTCAGGGGATTAAAAAAATACAGACACAGAATCCTTTCTGAACCATTAACAAGATTTTCATGTTCTTTATGCTAACTGTTCATTACAAACAGGTTAGCATGTCCTCAATTTTGAAGGAGAAAAAATGGAATTTCACTTTGTCCTTAAACATAAAACTACTGACTCATTTAAGTGTCTGTTTTGTCTTTTGGAGGATGGGGAGTCAGAAAAGCAGAACATGGCAAAAGAGAGCAAGCTCAGCCCTTAGCTGACTGCCACCAGGGGTTAGGAGCATTGGGCACACAGTCACTTCTGCTTTGGCATTGATATGGGCCCTGGAGTAATTCCCAAGTTGGCCGCTGCTGCCTGGCTTTGCCATAAATACACATTCTTGCATGAGACTAGCCCTGTCTACTGAGTGTCATGAGGCTGTACCATCATGTGACACTATAAGCCTTTCAACTTAGACATTGGTTTTCAAAAACAAAACTGCACTGCCATCCAGGGATCAGTTCCCAAGGGACCCAGCCTTGCCTTAGAGGTGGTGGTGAGGGTCTCAGGGGGACGCCAGCCTATCTCACTGCCCTGAGGGCTCTGGGGGATGGGCCCTGTTCTGCTTTGTACTGTTTTCAGCTCTCAAATATTTTAGGCTAAATATTTGATTCATTTTTCTTTTTAGTTGATAACCTTTAGATGGATTCCAAAATGAAGTCAGTCAAGAAATCCTGTCATTAGCATGCAGTCCTTGATGTTTTACCTAAATTTTCAAAGCCGCTAAAGCATAGGAGGGATTGAGGAAGCATGGGACCCCACAGCAGACAGGCAGGAGCTGGGCATGGGCTCAACACTGATCTGGTGTCTATTCTTATTTTCCAGCTGACCCACACGACTTCTACAGGTGACTCTGCAGCATTTTTAATCCAGCGAGGATGACATTTTAGAATCCAACAAAAACTTTAATTGTTATGTGTACTTTGAGATATTTAGAGATTTTAATTAGATAAAAGTTCATAAATACTATAGAATGTTGTATAATTTAATGTTTCTTATATTTATATAAACTTATGCCTTTATCTTGTATAGTTACTTTTGCATGTATATCTATGGTATAAATGTCCTTGGAAATTTATTTTCTTTTATTTAATTTTACTGTGTTAATGAATGTACTGTAATGCTTGTATATAAGCACCCTATAAACAAATAAAGCCATTTATAAATTACTTATTTATTTTAATTATTATTTATTTTTTAATAATAGGCCATTACACAGAAAAGGGTTTTACTGCATTTGTAAAATCATCATGGTGCAGTACATCATTATTTGTTAGCATAACCTAGCTCCACAACAACCATTTTGAAATAAGCGGACCTAGTTTCAAGCAATTGTTGTGTTTCAATGACTAACCCAACTGTACTTCTAGCAAGAAATGCTTTATTCTGCAGTGTAAACAGATTAAAATATCTGGTGTGAGACATCAGCTTCTATTAACATTTGGACTGAATGAATTATTAGAACACTGACAATATCTTGGTACCAGTTAGCACCTTCATAACCTCCTCTATGTGGATTTGGATAGCTTGTCTTCAGTGCCTGGCAGAAGTCAAGAACTGGGGACAAGTCTCAGCCAAAAGAGAAAGACTGGGGTAGGAGAGCTGGGGGCCGACCTCAGCCTGCCTGGTGGCAGGGATCCTGCACAGCCACTCTTAGGAGGTCCCAATCATGGAGCACTGCATACACACTGCAAAGATGGTCATGCATAGAGGAGACTGCACTGGATCCTAAATATAATGTGCGGAGACTCTGATAAAGGTCTTATTTTTTATATAACTTATCTTTTTACATTTGTTTATAGACATGATTAAACAATGGACTTAGTCTTACATTTTTAGATTTTGATGATAAGAGCCATTTTGAATGGTTTGAGTGGCCTGTGTAAATTTTACTGTGTAAATGGTACATGAAAAAGTTATCAGGAAATGTGTTCAGGTCACAGTGCGTTATTTATTATGCAGCCAATGCACGCTTTTTTTTTTTAATATTGGTTTTCTACTTTTGATTTGTACACGTCACTGTTACAATTCTGTTTCTCTTGTTCTTTTGTGAAATTCCTGAATATGTAATCAAGTAAGTGCAGGCTACTTTTGGATTCTTTCTGTCAGTGTTATTTATTGCTTTCTTTCCAAAAAGTACAGAAGCATTTCCCAGGGCCAAGACAGAATAGGAGAACAAACTGTAACTGCATTGCAAGAGGACTGCATCTGCTTTGTCTCATGGACTAGGCGGAACCATGGAGGCAGTGTGATCATGTGGAATTTCTATTCTAGAAGCAATTGATGGGATAAAGAAAGCTGGATATTGGAAGTATAGGGTCAGTGTCAGGTGGTTTCTGTCCTTGGTTCTGGAGGCCCCGATGCTTTACCTCATCAATACCTCAGGAGAAGTAGGCTCTTGGAGAACCAGAGACCCAGGAGGTAACTGCTCATCAAGTGAAAGTAGACAAAACTGTGCTCATGTAAACAGTGTAAGAACAGTGCTGGCCAAAGGCAGCCCTTGATCTGGGGCTCAGGCTATGAGACTGGGTATGTGTATCTGGGTCTGTCTGTGCTGTTTCTCCACTTCCTTCCTCTCCTGCTGGTCTTCCCAGTGATAAGAAGGTGGCACTCTGAGCTGTGATCTTCCATTTCTTTGGTCCCAGGGAACCAGGGGTCTACTTCTCTGCTACTTCAAACCAAGGCCTGAGTCACAGCAGTCCAGTCTGGTGGAGGGGAGCCCACACTAGTGGGTGGAAGCTCACAGAGTCCTGCTGCGGGAAGTACCTCCAATGCTTGACCTGTTAGCTAGTGTTTTCCTTCCTTGGGTTTGTGGAATCATGAAGCTAGTGGCATGAGGGCACTGTTGAATGGGCATTGCTCTGTGGTTACCTCGGTTTTAATTTTTCTGTCTGTCCAGGGCTGACATTCCAGATTGTTTCTCTGAGGGTTTAGCTCTCAGGTAACTGTTTTACTACTTAGGACCTGAGCTTGCCAATCTTCCAATTTAATCTAGGGACAACCTTATTTTCTGCATTTTCCAGTTCTTGGAGTTAAGCATGAGATTTAAAACAATGTAGTGTGTCCTTGCTTTCTCATCTAACATTTAATTTATCCTGACCAAACCCAGGAAAGCCTTGAATATCTTAAAGCTTCTGGAAACAACCCAAGTTATCATTGATTCACTAACTTGATTTATGCCTTTTGAAAACATCAATTGAGAAACAGCCTAAAGAAAGATGCTCCTGTAGTTTTGCTTTCCTAAGAACACTCATTAGCACCCACTTAGGTCTGCCTATCTCACTTTGTCCCAGGATTTGCCCGAAGCAGGGAGGGGACAGGAGTCATTCTACAGTCCCAGTGTGGTCATATTAAAGACTGGCTTGTCTCTTCCCACATTAAAAACTCTTAGTTAAGACTACTTTAGCCTCATAATTGTGGCCCCTATGTTTCTCTTCTCAAATTTCACTTCATGCATTGTAAGGTAATTGTGGAGCTTGGGTTTTGTTTTTTGCTTTCACTATCTGAGTCCCACCTTTCTTTCTTCTATCCTTGGGGAGTCAGATAGGTGGATATTCAACTGCTACTACTGCTGCCAATCTAACGACTGACATATTGATGCATGTCAATACTTTTGATTTCCCGTGTTTCCTTAGCTTCATCCCTTGATGAGACTGAGTGGCCAGTGGTTTTACTGCTTTGTGTCCTTGACTCTGGTGCACCTTTGAAACTCCTGCTGTGTGAGGCCAGCATTTGGTGCATCCCACACTTGGAGCTTGGGCAGTACAGTAAGTGCAAAAAGAAGGCAGGGGCGGTTCCTGCTGGAGCCTCTGGGAAGGAACCACTCTGGCCAGTTTCTGGCAGTTTCTGGCTTCCTTGACTGTGGCCCATCCCTCCAATCCCTGCCTCTACCTGCACGAGGCCTCTCTTGTCTGTGCCTTATCTTTTGTCTCATAAGAACATTTGTCTTCGGCCCACTGAGATAATCCATGGTGACATCATCTCAATTTTTTTCACTTAATTCCATCTACAAAGACCCCTTTTCCAAATAAGTTTACATTCACAGGTTCCACAGATTTGGACACACACATATCTTTATGGGGCCACCATTCAACCCGGACATGACCACACGTTCCTTTTGGAGAAGACCTGGATAAGAAGGCTTATACACTCTTATATGATTTTTGGATTGATGTGTGTCCAGGAGAGAGGCCTCACCAGAAAACAATTCTGTTATACCTCAAACTTAGACTTACAGTCTCCAGAACTGTGAGAAAATAAATGTCATCTGTATGACGGGCCAGCCGCCACAAGTCGATCAGTACCTGAAGCGGGGAGTGGGAATGAATAAAGAGACACTCACACGACTGCTGATGCGGTCGGTCTTCAGTGATGCTGAAGCCCCGAGTTTATTTCCCATCACCAATATATGCAGTTTGAGTACGTGCAGTTTAACAATGAAAATATGCATTACCTCCTTCAAAAGCAGATCATCTATTATCATTAACTCTCCAGCAATAGCCTAAAGGTCAGAGCAAACAAAGGTCAGATTTCCTAGGACCTTGTCTTCCAAAATCCAATTATCTTTTGTGTCCCAAGGAACTGGCTGTATCAGCCACATTCCTCAGTAAACAGTACACACCCTTGACTCTACCAGTTAACTTGAAGGTCAGAGTAACTGAGAGGGAGTCAGTTCCTCAAGGCAATTCTTCCAAGTACTCAGATAGTCTTCTTTCTTTAGAGTCTCCCAAGGAACTGGCCATATCAGGCACATTCCTCAGATGCAGAAGTAAAACAAGTTTTACTTCCCTAAAGCCAGCCTGCATGGCTCCCAACACATCTGTGTTAGTCACTCAGTCTGTGGAATTTTGTTATGGCAAATGAAGCCAACAACTACAGAGTTCATGCTGTGGATTGAGAGTTATCTGAGAATTCCTCCCCATGGTTCATTTTCCACATGCAGTCATCTGACCACTTCCCCATTGCTTCTACACTGCTCTAGTTCTAAATCTGGATCTGCTATCATGTAAATGGAATTTCCATAGTATCTCTATTATACTCCTATACCCTCTGGATTTTACCTCATGCCTGAAAGAATGGTCCTTCTGAAAGTTAAAATAGGATCATATCACTTTTAACATGAAGTCCTCATCGTCATGGTGGATCCCAGACTCTTCTGCTTTTAACACTGAGTGGGGTACACAGGTCTTATTTCTTTGCAGGAAACAAAGCTCAAGTCATTAGGACGGACTCACAGAGGAGTCAGAGCACACGAAGGCACCCATGAAGCCATGCACATGAGAGGTGTGAATAGAATTTAACATGGAAACAAGGGAATTAAACATTTATTCTGACAGGAGGATCCTGGGCAGGTCTCCTCGAGAAAATACTGTCTTGGAAGTTGGACCAGCCCAAGACTTGTGAATATGGAGTGAAAAAGGACCCTGAAGCAAGTGTGGCCTTCCTGAACATATAAGTTCTCTATTCCCAATGCACATTGCCAGAATCAATAAGTGAATGGGGCAGTAAGCGAGATAAATGGCTATTAAATACAGTGACAGTTAGAAGAAAGAATTTGAGGATATTAATGATCTGTAAATCAGGCTTCTGATTCAGATATTTCTAGTTAAATCTATTCTAAATCCCAACAAAAACAAAAAGCTTTCTGTGTTTAATTCAAATCTACACAAAAGCTGATAAATAATGTTCATGTGATATAACAGTTTTACTATTGACATCATTGGGTGGAAGATACACTTTCCCTCTAAAATTTGTGCCATTGGATTCACTATCATTTCAGTTCTGGTGTTTATATACAAGCATATTGGACTGTGAGATAAGGTCTTGTAAATGAAGGTCTTTCAACATGTGTTACAAAACGTTGGGTCTTTGGAGCTCACCACTCCACTCCTTAGATATTATTTCCCAGTTTTCTTTCACAAAATTATAGGTTTATTATTTTTATACATCTCAAGCACCTTCTGTTTCACATATTCTTTTATTTTTTAAAAAACACTTCTGGTACACTTAAAACAACATTACATCACCACAAGTCTGGGCATTCGTAATTTTATTCTCTCATTTCTAGAGACCTCAAGCCTCTCCTTTTTTGAGTTAAAATTAATTTCATGCATTTTTAAAGTTTTGGCCAGAATAATTTCTAATTAATTTCTTTTCAGAAAAATATATGGGTGGGAATATATTTTGAGCAACTACATATCTGAAAATCTGTTTTTCCCTCACACTTAAACAACGGTTTAACCAGGTATGAAATTCTGAGATTATATTATTATTCTGTATTTTCAGACCTCTGGAAACATTGCTCATCATATTCTTGAAGTTAGCACTGTGCATGAGAACTCTGCTTCTGATCTGGTCTGCTGATTTTTTCAGGCCATGTGCTTGTTTGTTTAGTTTTTTCTATTTTGTTTCTCCCCTTTTATCTTAGCATTCATATATTTTACCAGGATACAGAATCTAGGTTCGTGTTGTTTTAATTATTTATTCTTGCAGTGGATGAGCCCTTTCAAATTGAAGACCTAACTCTTCTCTAGATTTGAAATAGCAGTCACATTCATTTATAATCAGGAATCTTAAGTCATGGAATAGATCTTTTCCCTACATACTGCAGACTATAGAACTGGACAATTCTTCATCCTTACATTTCACAAAATTTGGGTCAAAAGCCCATATCTTAACTTTTTTTTTGCCTTGAAAGGCAACAAGTAGCCCCAGGAATTCATGATGTTTTTTTTTATTCCACAGTAGGGTTCATGGAAAATGTTGTTCACTTGTTAACTCCTAGAAGGTCTGTGTTGCTCACTACAGCTGAAGCTCTAAGAAAATGCTAGAAAACCATGTAGTTTATTACTTTAAAATGTAGCAATTTTGTACCCAGTTTCTTGCATGCAGTTAGCACAGCAAACTGCTCTGAGAAGATGGCCTTACTGTTCTGCTTCTGAAAGAGGAGCAAACATTCTGAGAACACCAGGGTTGAACTTACTCAAAAAAACAGAGTGCCTTATATTCCATTGTTAAAGTTATTTCTCGAAAGAGAATAAGCCACACCTACTGACAACTCTGCTATTATTCTGTGATTAGAATAAAAAGCTTTGTGGTTAAGCTAAAAGGCCCTATTAATATTTTTTCATTTGCATTCTTAAAGTGCAGCATGACTGTTACTGTTGCAGGAGGAAATGAGATGTATGTATTAGCCATCTCTGAGGATTACATACTGTGAAAATAAATCAAGTGGGAGGAAATTGTCCCAGAGAAGCTCATTTGATAAAAAGTGAGCAACTGGCCAAAACTGCAAAGTGTGGAAAAGAGGAAAATCGCCCAGTAGTGTTTTCCCTGTAAAATCACAGAAGTGAATATTGTCAGGATCAAAATCATTCTGCTTAAGTTTTATGACTGACAAACAGCCCTGTATCCCATCAGCCAGCATCCCCCACCCTATGCAGGATATCATTTTCAACAACTACAACACTTAATTGAAAAATAAAAAATGAGCATGTGTAATTGTCATATTCTATTTGTTAAAATGAGAATATGAACTTGCAATCTGTAGCCTGTTCTTTACTTCAAATATGAACAATGCAGAGAGGAGCAGAGGTGAAGTCAGATCAGTGGCCTCTCTCTCAGCTTCTTATGGACACAAACATACCAGAAAGCATCACTTTATTGGTGATCTCCCAATTCACATCCATCATCTTACAGAGCTTTTGCAATGCATGAAAATTTCAATAGCATTTAAGAAGTCTGCTATAACATGTGTTTCTTATACTTGAGCAAAATTACATGGAATGTTATTATAACATAGATTAAAATATCTAATATAGTTTCATTAATACAGGAGACAGGGCTGTTTAATGAAAAATAGAATGTCACACAGTTTACACTGCACAAGTTGGCACTTGGTGTAAACATTACCTTTGATTAAAATTTTAAATAAATTGGAGATCCATAATTTACATTTATTTTAGGGATCTGTTAATAACAAATTACTATACCATGTAATGTTTTGGATGTAACACTGTTTCTAAATTTTTGCCAAAATTATGCTGTACTTTTAGATTTTTGAGTAGTAGGAGACAGAAGGACGTGGATAATCTAATTTGCAAGAACATAAGAAGTTCCTAAGTTTCACTGTCATTTTCACTGTTCAACCATTCACCCATCCTCTATTATCCATTTATTTACCTAATATTTATCAAGCACCTACAATGTGCTAGGCACTCTGGTTGGTATTGAGTGAGACAAAAGACATGGACCCCTTTGGAGTTTATACACTAGTGAGGTAGAAATATGTTCAACTATACAAATGCAAATCAATATATTTATTATGTATTGCAAATGATAAAAGTGTCATTAAAAGACAGAATTTAAAATTACTTTCTCTGAGAAGTAATAAAGGCAGGCTAAATTTAAATTGTGAAAAGAGCGATGTATATACAATACAGACAAGGCATTTCAAAGAAAGGGACATTTCTGAGACCTGAAAGATACATACCAATTTCTTTTCTCTTATAATTTATTTGCTAACCTTTATCAACTACTATCATATGATGGATGACATTTTGTTTATATATTAAAACTGGCTGAAAATAGAAACAAATGTAGTACAGATTTTAAAAATTAAGTATATAGATTAGAATAAAATGAGAATTCATTCATATTTAAGAGTTTACTTAGAAAAAATAGAAGACAATATTTTCTATTAGTACACTATATAATAAACTGAAAAAGTTCTTAGTATCCTATTAAAGATTCCTAGGAAAAATTAGCCCATCCATTTTGCTCACATTTCAATTTTTTTAAACCCTTGTAATTGCATACAAATGAGAGAAAAATTAGATAGCTAGAAAAAATTAAAATATTTAATATATATTTGCCACTGTTAAAATGAAATATTTTCTCTTTAATCTAGAATGGTTATTAATTCAGAAGATAACATATCTTACATGTAAGCAATTTCTAATGTTAAAAATGATAATGGATCTGAAAATAGATCATGAGTCTGAAATATACATAAAAATACATAGATGTTACAAAGGATGGGGTGTATAAAGAAACTGTCTTCTCACAAAATTCCAATATTTTATGTAAAGTAGTGTAGTATTAACTATAATAAGATCATAATAAGTTATCCTTAGAATATTCTGCAGTGATGGACATGTCCTACATTTGCATTGACCTTTAAAGTAGCCAGTAGTTACACATATGAGATGTCGGTATTGTGACCAAAGAACTGAATTTTAATTTCATTTAATTTTAATTAACTTATAATTTAAATGTAAATCACCACATGTCACTAATAGAAACCATTTTGTACAATGCAGCCCTAGAGCAATTACTGAAAAAAATGGAAAGTAAGACTTTAAAAACTGGGAATAAAATTGAAATAATAAAAAACAAAGAAACAAAAAGAACAACAGCAAATCAAGTAAGCCCCCCCCCCAGAAAAAGAAGAAATAGAGGAAAACCAACAAATGAATTAAATACAAAACAAAAAAAGCAAAAAGGCTGACCATGTTTATAATTAAATATAGACTAAACCTTTCAATTAAATGGCAGAGAAAGTCAGAATGGATGAAAAGAGACCCCACTTCATTCTGTTTATAAAGAACACTTTAAATAAAGACAACAATAGGTTGATAATAAAAAGAAGGAAAAATGTATATGAGAGTATACTAGTTTCCTAAAGCTGCAGTAACAAATTATCACAAGCTAGCAAGCTTAAAACAACAGATATTCACTCTTTTACAATTCTGGAGTCCAGAAGAAGAAATAAAGTTTTGGTAGATCCATTTTTTTCTTGAAGAATCCTTCCTTGCCTCTTCCAGATTCTGGTGGCTCTGGGAGATTATTGGCTTATGGCAGTATCACTCCCATCTCTGCCTTTGTCTTCAGTTGCCTTCTTTCATGTGTCTCTGTGAGTACGTTTCTGTATTTTTTTTAAATTCATTTTTATTGTTAGACTTATTGGGGTGACATCTGTTAGCAAGGATCACACAGGATTCAGGCACACAATTCTACAGTGCACTGTCAACGTGATGTATAAGTTCATCACCTAATGTGACTTGTCTTTCCATCACCTTATATTTAGCTTCCGCTC
Organism: Lyroderma lyra; assembly: GCA_004026885.1. Classification (NCBI taxonomy): domain Eukaryota; kingdom Metazoa; phylum Chordata; class Mammalia; order Chiroptera; family Megadermatidae; genus Lyroderma; species Lyroderma lyra. The sequence goes on along the minus strand of PVJL010014159.1, from coordinate 11,213 downwards.
CCTCCTCTCCCACCCCCTCCCCTTTCTCCCCTCCCTAACCCACTCATCCCCAAATAAACATCAAACTATTGATTGTGTCCATGGGTTATTTGTTTCTTCTTTTTTTTTTTTTTTTTGCTTTCACTTTTATATTCCGCATATGAGTGAAGTCATACAGTTCTTTGTTTTTCCTGTCTGGCTTATTTCACTAAGCATGATGATCTCCAGGTCCTTCCATTTTGTTGCAAATGGCAATATTTCATCTTTTCTTATACCTGAGTAATATTTCATCGTATATATGTAGCACAGCTTCTTTATCCAGTCATCTGTCGCAGGGCACTTAGGTTGTTTCCATGTTTTGACCACTGTGAACACTGATGCAATGAACATTGGGGTACATGAGTCTTTGCGGACAAATGTTTTCAAGTCTTTGGGGTAGATCCCCAGAAGGGGAATTGCTGGGTTAAATGGTAGCTCCATGCCCAATTTTCTAAGGAACCTCCACACTGCCTTCCACAGTGTTGTACAAGTTTGCACTCTCACCAGCAGCGTACCAGAGTTCCTTTTTCTCCACATCCTCTCCAGCACTTGTTATTCCTTGGCTTGTTGATAACAGCCATTCTCACAGGTGTGAGGTGGTATCTCATTGTGGTTTTGATTTGCATTTTCTGGATAGCTAAGGGGGATGAGCAGTTTCTCATATGTCTGCTGGCCATTCGTATTTCTTCATGGGAGAAGTGTCTGTTTAGTTCTTCTGCCCACTTTTCAAATGGCTTTTTTTTTTGTTATTAAGTCTTATTAGTTCTTTATATATTTTAGATACTAGACCCTTATCTGATGCATTATTTGCAAGTATTTTCTCCCATTCAGTTGGTTGTCTCTTTGCCTTGTTGATGGATTCTTTTGCTTTGCAGAAGATTTTTAGTTTGATATAGTCCCATTTATTTTGCTTTTAATTCCCTTGCCTTTGAGGACAGGTTCATGAAGTCTTCCTTGAATCCTAGGTCTATAAGTTTAGTACCAATGTCTTCTTCTATACAATTAATTGTTGCAGGTCTTACATGAAGGTCTTTAATCCATTTTGAGTTAATGGAGAGCGTTCACAGCTCAGGTTCATTCTTTTGAATATGTTTTTCCAGTTATCCCAGCACCACCTACTAAACAGACTGTCTTTTCCCCATTGTGTTTTTTCCTGCTTTATTGAAGATTATTTGTCCATAAATTTGTGTGTTTATTTCTGGGTTTTCAGTTCTATTCCATTGGTCTATATTTCTGTTCTTCTGCCAGTACCAAGCTGTTTTTACTATTGATGCTTTGTAATATAAATAGAAGTCAGGAAATGTAATGCCACCAGCCTTATTCTTTTTATGGAGTATTGCTTTGGAAATTCGAGGTCTTTTATGGTTCCATATAAGTCTATTAATTCTTTTATTTATTTCACAAAAGTATGATTGTGGGATTTTGATGGGCATTGCATTAAATCTGTAGATTGCTTTGGGCAGAATGGCCATTTTAACAATGTTAAGTCTTCCTATCCATGAACAGGGGATATTTTTCCACCTATTAAAATCTGTTCCAATTTCTTTCAAAAGTGTCTTTTAGTTTACTGTGTGTAAGACTGCCACATTCTTTGTTAAGTTAATTCCCAGGTATTGCATTCTTTTTGTTGTTAGAGCAATAGGAATTGACTCCCTCATTTCTTTTTCGGAGGATTCATTGTTTGTATAAAGGAATGCTGCTGATTTTTGTACATTGATTTTGTATCCTGCAACTTCACTATATTCGTTAATTGTTTCTAATAGTTTCCTGGTGGAATCTTTTGAATTTTTTCTTTAAAGGATCATGTCATCCGCAAATAGTGACAATTTGACCTCTTCTTTGCCAATTTGGATATTTTTGTTTCCTTTCTCTTGCCTGATTGCTGTGGCTAGAACTTCCAATACTATATTAAATAACAGTGGTGACAGTGGGCATCCCTGTCTTGTTTCTGATTTTAGGGGAATAGGTTTCAGTTTTTCCCCATTCAGTATGATGTTAGCCGAGGGTCTCTCATATATGGCCTTTATAATGTTGAGATACTTTCCTTATATAATTATTTTATTTAGTGTTTTGATCAAAAATGGATATTGTACCTGTCGAAAGCTTTTTCTGCATCAATTGAAATGACCATATGGTCTTTATCTTTGATTTTGTTTATGTGGTGTATCACATTGATTGATTTTGGTATGTTGAACCATCCTTGTGCTCCCGGGATGCATCCCACTTGATCATGATGTATGATATTTTTGATGCACTGTTGTATTCTATTTGTTAATATTTTGTTCAAGATTTTTGCATCTGTGTTCATTAGAGATATTGATCTATAGTTTTCTTTTTTTGTGTTGTCTTTGCCAAACTTTGGTATTAGAGTAATGTTGGCCTCACAGAATGAGTTAGGAAGTGTTGCTTTCTCTTCAATTTTTTGGAAGATTCTGAGGAGGATAGGCGTTAAGTCTTCTTTGAATGCTTGATAGAACTCGTTGGTGAAACCATCTGGTCCAGGGCTTTTGCCTTTAGGGAGATTATGGATAGTCATTTCAATCTCATTGCTATTGATTGGTCAATTTAGATTATCCAGTTCTTCTTGGTTCAGTCTTGGTAGGCTATAAATTTCTAGAAACTTGTCCATTTCTTCTAGGTTGTTAACTTTCGTGGCATAATGTCCTTCATAATATTTTCTTATAATCCTTTGTATTTCTGTGGTATCAGTGGTAATTTCTCCCCTTTCATTTCTAATTTTGGATATTTGTGTCCTTTATTTTCATCCTTTGATTAGTCTTGCCAGGGGTAGGTCAATTTTGTTAACTTTCTCAAAGAACCAGTTCTTCGTTATATTAATTTTTTCATTGTCCTTCTGTTCTCTAATTGGTTTAGCTCTTCTTTAATTTTCATTATTTCTTTCCTTCTGCTGACTTTGGGTTTTGTCTGCTCTTTTTTTCTAGTTCTTTAAGTTGGGATGCTAAGATGTTTGCTTGTAATTTTTCTTGTTTTTTTAGATAGGCCTGTAATGATATCAATTTTTCTCTTATTACTGCTTTCGATGTGTCCCAATAATTCTGATACATTGTATTTTCATTGTCATTAGTTGCTATATAATTTTTAATCTCATCCTTTATTTGTTCTTTTAACCAGTGCTTTTTTATTAGGCTCTTGTTTTATCTCCATGTATATGTTGTTTTTTCTTCTTTCCTTTTACAGTTGATCTCCAATTTCAAAGCTTTGTGGTCTGAGAATACACTTGGTATGATTTCGATCTTCTTGAATTTGCTGAGGCTACTTTTGTGTCCCAGCATGTGGGCTATTCTTGAGATTGTTCCATGCGTACTAGAAAAGAAGTTTTACTCTCTTTTTGCTGGATGAAGTGTCCTCTAAATGTCACTGATGTCCAATTGCTGTAAAATGTCATTTAGAGCTGTTATTTCCTTATTTATATCCTGTTTGGATGATCTGTCCATGACCGTTAGCGGGGTGTTTATGTCTCCCACTAAGATTGTGTATTCATCAGTTTCTCCTTTCAATTCTGTTAGTCATTTCTTTGTGTATTTTGGTGCATCCTGGTTGGGAGTATATATATTGATTAGTGTCCACTCTTCTTATTGTTGCATTGTCCTTTTATCATTATGTAATGACCATCTTTGTGTTTTACTATCTTTTTTAACTTGAAGTTTATTTCATCAGATATCAGTATGGTCACTCCTGTTTTTCTCTGGATACCATTTTATTGGACTATTGTATCCCATCCTTTCACTCTGAGACTGTGTTTGTCCTTACAGCTGAGGTGTGTTTCTTGGAGACAGCATATGGATGCATTATTTTTTTTAATCCAGTCTGCTACTTTGTGTTGTTTTATTGGTGAGTTCAGTCCATTAACATTGGAGTGATTATCGATATGTGAGGATTTCATGTGGCCATTACTTATTCTTTTCTTTATTTTTGTTTGTTTGTTTGTTTGTTTTTGTTTTTTTCTTGTCGCCCCAACTTTCTTCCATTTTTCCTGATGTTTTGTTTCAGGCTGAAGCGCCTCCTTCAGTATTTCTTGGAGTGCTGGCCTCGTGCTGGTAAATTCCTTCAGCTTCTGTTTGTCTGAGAAGGTGTTTATTCCACCTTCATATCTGAAAGATAACTTTGCTGGATAATTTATTCTTGGCTGGAAGTTTCTCTCTTTTAAATTTTTGAATATGGGATTCCACTATCTCCATCCTTGTAGAGTTTCTGCTGAGAAATCTGATGCCAGCCTGATGGGTTTTCTTCTAAAGGCATAGTTCTTTTTTCCCTGGCTGCCTTGAGAATTGTCTCTTTGTCTTTAATTTCAACATCTTTCGTACCATGTGTCTTGGAGAAAATGTGTTATAATCCAGGTATCTGGGGGACCTATCTTCTTCTTGAACTTGGGGTTCCAGATCTTTCCATAGGTTTGGAAAGTTCTCATCTACGATTTGTTTGAATATGCTCTCTGTAGATTGCTCTGCCCCCTCTTCTATTCCCATTATCCTGATGTTGTTTTGTCTCATGGAGTTGGATAGTTCTTGCAGAGTTCTTTCCATCATTAGTTGGTTCCATATTCCCTCTCTTCCTCTTTCTGAGCTGTTTCCATGTTCTGATCTTTAATATCACTAATTCTTTCTTCCATCTGGTTGGTCCTATTTCCTATGGTAGTTATTTCATGTCTCACTTCTTTCATCATATTATTTATTTTTCATATTTCTGTCTCAATCTTTCTTATGTTTTGAATTTTTTGTTAAATTGTTCTTTTTGTTCACAGAGTTCCTTTTTTATGTCGTTTATATCGTTTTTTATATTATTTATCTCAGCTATGGTGTTCTGCCAATAGGTTTTCATTTTTCTCAGAGCCTTTAGAATGGCTGCTTTAAATTCTCTGTCACTTGAATCCAACCATTCAAGTTCTAACAAGCTGTCTTCTGGGTAAATTTCATGTTCTTCCTTAGGAGTTTTAATTTTTTAGAAATTCGTTCCTGTCCACTGGGATCTTCCTCTCCGACATGAGGGGGTTTATGTTCATGCTCAGATTATTGCTTTTGTGGTGTCTTGCTGTAGGGCAGACACTAGATGGCACTGGGGGTCAAGTTTTGGGGAAGAAGGAGCTGTTTGTTTCTTGTTTCTGATCTCCTACTGCATTTGGAGTCTATGCACATATATCCTGGAGAGACGCCAACAAAAGGCACTCCAAAGGCGACTCTGCCTTCTGGCCTTTGCTGGGGAAGCTGTTTTAAGGCTTGTTTCTGCTAGCTGGGGTGAATGCTATCAAATCAGTCTTTCTTTCTAGCCCTGATTCATCATCTAGCTGTCTACCGGCTCACACTGCTTTCCGAACCCTAGGGTGCACGAAGAAGTGCATGCTCCATAAGTCCAAAACTGTGAGCCTGGCCTGAGATAGCAGTGTCGCCTTTGCAGTGGGCTGGGAACAGGAACTGCAGCCCTGTGTAGGTCTCCAGGGGCCCTAGAGCTGGGGTGTCATCTATGCAGTTCAGAGTCCTCCCTCAGTCCTTCTACCACTCAAAAGTTGCAGAGGCTGGCTCCCAAACTCTGTCCCCAGCATTCCAACTCCAAAGTCCAGCTCCTGCATGTCCTCTCCCCTTCCCCAAACCACGCCACTCAGATCTTGTTGCAGTCTCTGCTCCCTTCCCTCTCCCCAACTCACCCCCTTCTCGCCAACCTTCAGTTGTTTACTTGCAATTTGTGGATTTCTCAACAGCTGTTTTGTCACTCAGGGTCCTCTTTCTTGGCTCCTGGATGGGCGTTCAATTGTGTTTTCTGGGAGAGGCTTTAGGGACCTCCTCTCCAGCCACCATCTTGCCTTCTTCTCCTTTTCTGTCTCTTATAGACCAGTCTCATGGGATTTAGGAGCCCCATAATCTAATAGGATCTTATCTCCATCTTTACCTTAATTATAATCTGCAAAGACTCTATTCCCAAATAAGGTGATATTCTGAATTTCCAGGTGGACCTGCATTTTGGGGAAACTATTTAAGCTACTACACATAAAAATTTTAATCATGACAAACGTGGCAAAGTTCTGTTAATATCATGCTACATAGGCTTTAAGATAAGGAGATTTCTTGGAAACAAAGAGGATGATTTCCCAATGTTTAAAGTGTCCATACATCAGGATGACATAAAAATATAAGTGTGTATATGCAGCTTCAAATACATAAACTAATATCTGAAAGAATTAAAGGTAAAGTAAACAAATCCACAATCTTAGCAGGATCTTTGTGCATGTTTTTCTCATTAATAGACATTCTAGGTATGAATGACACCACAAACCAACTTTACCTAATTTATATTTATAGAACACTATACCCAACAGATGCAAAATGTTCTTTCCAAGTTTAAAATGAATGATCTCCAAGATAGTCCAAATCCTGAGCTAAAAACCATCTCAATAAATTATAAAACATTTAAAGTCTTACAGAGTATGCTTCTGACCATGATGGAATTCAGTTACAATGACAATAAGGTATCTAGAAAATTATCAAGTATTTGGAAGTTAAACAATAAACTTCCAAGTAATTCATGGTTCTTTGAAAAGCTTAATACAATTAATAAACTCATGAAAGAAAGAAAGAAGATGAAAATTATTAATATTAGGTACAGAAGACAGAATACTGTTATAGAATATACATACATCAAAATTATAAACGGGAATATAATGAACACATAACAACACATTTGAAAACGTAGAAAGAATGGACAAATTCTTTGAAAAACACATTTTTAAAAAACTAACACATTTCTTTTTTTCTTTGCTTTCAGTTTTATATTCTGCATAAGAAATGAACAAACAAATAACCAATGGACACGATCAATAGTTTAATGTTTATTTGGGCACGAGTGGGTTAGGGTGGGGAGAAAGGGGAGGGGGTGGGAGAGGAGGGGGAAGCTAAATATAAGGTGATGGAAAGAGAAGTCACATTGGGTGGTGAACTGATTATACATCAAGTTGACAATGCAGTGTAGAATTGTATGCCTGAAACCTATGTAATCCTTGCTAACAGATGTCGCCCCAATAAGTCTAACAATAAAAATGAATTTAGAAACAAAGAGCATCTAACCATCTCATTCCTGTCAGAATGGCTATCATCAATAAATCGACGAACAACAAGGGTTGGCAAAGATGTGGAGAAAAGAGAGCCCTCATGTACCATTGATGGGACTGCAAATTGCTACAGGCACTATGAAAAACAGCATGGAGGTTCCTCAAGATATTAAAAATATAACTCCAAAAAAAAAAAACTAACACAAGATAAAAACAAAAAAATTAAATAGTGGTGTATCTAGTAAATAAATGAAAATAGTTACTAAATGTGTCCTCACTAAAAAACAAAAAATAAAACAAACAAAAAAAAAACAAAAAAAAAGAACAATCAAATAAACAAACAATCAAAAAACTGTAGAAATCAATTAATTTACTAGTAAATTATTTAAAACATGTGAGGAAGATAAAAACACTAATTTACTACAAACTCTTTCAGAATATAGCCAAAGAAAAAAACAAAACAAGACAAAACAAAACTCAGTGACATGTTTGAAGCCAGAACAAACATGACACAAACCTGACAGATAAAATATAAATCCAGGAAGCTTTAGGCCAATATTGTTCATAAATATAAATGCAATATGGCTTTTAAAATATTAATCCACAGTGTAAGAAAATAATATTATCATGATCAAGCAAGATTTATCCTCAAAATGCAAGGTTAATTTAACACTTGTTAATCAGAACAATTTACCACATTAACAAGTTAAAGTAAAATAGTATAATCACCTCAGAGATGCAGTAAAGCATTTGAAATAATTTAACATCTCTTTAATCTGATAATGGAACATTTATTAAAATCCTGCATAATTTATGGTGAAACACTGAAAACTTACTTGTCTGCTCTCACCATTTCTCTTCAATATTATAGTTAAAGTCTTAGCAGTTGCAAAAAGGCAAAAAAACTGTTAAAATTAGAATGAAAAAGAAAATTGTTTTTGTATTTCAAAATGACATCATTGTTTATGTAGAAAATACTAAGAAATAATTTTAAAAGCATTCTAAAGCTAATACATAAGTTTACCCAGGTTTCAGGATACAATGTCTTTACACAAAAATAAATTATATCATTATACAAGGGATGTCTAGAAAGTATCGAGCCATGTAATATGAAAAATAGAGGCATTCATGGCTGAATATTTTTGGGGGTTCAGCTCTTGTATACTAAGAAGAACAACAACATAATTGGAGCATGAAATTTAAAAATTTAATCTACAATAGGATCCAAAACCACAAAATATTTAGAAATAAACAGATGTGAAAATTATTATACTGAAAGCTACAAAACATGGAAATTAAAGGAGACCTAACTAAATGTAAAGGTATAATGTGAGAGACTCAATATTTTTAGGGTGCCCATTTCTCCCCAATTAATCTGTGGATATAATAAAATATCAATTGTCATCTTAGGAGCCATTTTCATACAAGTTGATAAGCTGATTCTAATTTTACATGAAAATGCAAATGGCCTAGGATAGCTAAAGGATCCTCGATAAATAAGACAAAACCTGGAGGGTTTATAATGCTTTTCTACAAAATCCACTAAGATAGTGTGGTACAAAAGACAGGCAAATAGAATACTATGAAATGGAATACTAAGAACAGAAATGGACCCATAATTATGGAGTCTATTGGGTTTAAACAAAGGTGCCAAAGCAATTTAGGGAAAAAGTCTTTTTAAACAAATAGTGATGTAACCACTAGATGTCCATATTAGAAAAAAAAAAATGGACCTCATACCCTATCTTACACCATACCCAAAACAAAACTGGGGTTTGAACAGAGACTTTACTATCTAAAAACAAACAAAGAAATAAAAGGAAAATGTAAGTGGGTATCTTTGTGGCATAAGTTAAACAAAAATTTTTTTGGGTAAGTTATAGAAAAATTAATTACAAAAGAAAACTGATAAATTTGACTTGGTAAAATTAAAAAGTGCTTATCAAAAAATACTGTTAAAATGAGTAAATAGAAAATAAAAAAGATTTCAAAAGAGACAAAAACAAACATAAAATAAAAGAAGAAAAAAATTGATCAGACAGAAAGTATCTGCAATACTTATGTTCACAATGAACGCCCTCCCACAATCCAACAAAAATAAGACAACTCAAAAATATGTAAAATATATGGACACTTTACAAAGGTACATATGACTGGCCAATAAGTAAATGAAGAAATGATCAATATCTTTAGTCATCAGCAAAATGCAAATTAAGACTATCTCTACTAAAAAGGCTAACATTAAAAAAGACACTAACATCGGCTGTTGGTGAGGATGTCGAGAAACCAGAACACTCATATATTTCCAGTGAGAAAGTACAAAGGTCTTGCCACTTTAGAAAATAGTTGTGCAGTTTTATTTTATAAACATTTACTTATTCTTTACAGCAGCAATTCAACTCCTAGGTATATATCCAAAGGAATATTAAATATGTGTCTACAGAAAGACTTGTAGAAAAAAACATAACAACTTCATTTACAATAGTCCCAAAGTGGAAACAACACTTTTTTTTTATGATGATGATGTCTATTGTTAGAAAAATGACTAAACAGATTGTGGTATATTCATATAATGGACTTTCATACTGGAATAGAGAGAAACAAACTACTAATACATTTTACAACATGAATAAATCTCACAGAAATTAATGAGGGAGAAAAAGCTGACACAAAAGACTACATACTCCAGTTGTATGAGTTTCTGGAACAGAAAGAATTCAAGTTAAAAATATATATATAACAATGGTTGTATCTGGTAGTACTGAATTAATTTTAAGGGCAATGCAGAATGATCCTTTATAGAAAAAATTCCAAAGATTCCACCAGGAAACTATTAGAAACAATTAACGAATATGGTAAAGTTGCAGGATACAAAATAAATGTACAAAAATCAACAGCATTCCTTTATACAAACAACGAATCCACAGCAAAAGAAATAAGGGAGTCAATTCCTTGTGCTATTACAACAAAAAGAATGAAATACCTGGGAATTAACTTAACAAAGAACGTGACAGACTTATACACCCAGAACTATAAGACACTTTTGAAAGAAATTGAAACAGACTTTAAGAGGTGAAAAATATCTCCTGTTCATGGATAGGAAGACTTAACATTGTTAAAATGGCCATTCTGCCCAAAGCAATCTACAGATTTAATGCAATACCCATCAAAATCCCAATCATACTTTCATGAAATAGATAAAAGAATTATTAGATTTATATGGAACCATAAAAGACCTCGAATTGCCAAAGCAATACTACATAAAAAGAACAAGGCTGGTGGCATTACACTTCCTGACTTCTATTTATATTACAAAGCATCAATAGTCAAAACAACTTGGTATTGGCAGAAGAACAGAAATATAGACCAATGGAATAGAACAGAATACCCAGAAATAAACCCACAAATATATGGACAGATAATTTTCGATAAAGGAGCAAAAAACATACAATGGGAAAAGACAGCCTCTTTAGTAGGTGGTGCTGGGAAAACTGGAAAAACATATGCAAAAGAATGAACCTAAGCTGTAAACTCTCTCCATATACAAAAATTAACTCTAAATGGATTAAAGACCTTCATATAAGACCTGCAACAATAAAGTGTATAGAAGAAGACATTGGTACTAAACTTATAGACCTAGGACTCAAGGAAGACTTCATGAACCTGTCCTCAAAGGCAAGGGAAGGAAAAGCAAAAATAAATGAATGGGACTATATCAAACTAAAAAGCTTCTGCACAGCAAAAGAATCCATCAACAAGGCAAAGAGACAGCCAACTGAATGGGAGAAAACATTTGCCAATAACGCATCAGATAAGGGTCTAATATCTAAAATATATAAAGAACTAATAAGACTTAACAACAAAAAAACAAACAACCCAATTAAAAAGTGGGCAGAAGAACTAAACAGACACTTCTCCCACGAAGAAATACAAATGGCAAGCAGACATATGGAAAAATGCTCATCCTCATTAGCTATCAGGGAAATGCAAATCAAAACCACAATGAGATACCACCTCACACCTGTGAGAATGGCTATTATCAACAAGACAAGGAATAACAAGTGCTGGAGAGGATGTGGAGAAAAAGGAACTCTGGTACACTGCTGGTGGGAGTGCAAACTGGTACAACCACTGTGGA
>PVJL010014158.1:0-29189 GCA_004026885.1 Lyroderma lyra | reverse complement strand
TTTTTTTTTTTTTTTTTTTTTTTTTTTTTTTTTTTTTTTTTTTTTTTTTTTTTTTTTTTTTTTTTTTTTTTTTTTTTTTTTTTTTTTTTTTTTTTTTTTTTTTTTTTTTTTTTTTTTTTTTTTTTTTTTTTTTTTTTTTTTTTTTTTTTTTTTTTTTTTTTTTTTTTTTTTTTTTTTTTTTTTTTTTGCTTTTCGGTATGTGGGTAGTTCCCTGGCTGGGAATCGAACCCAGGCCACAGCACTAGACAGTGCCAGCGCTGAAGCCTTAAGCCACTACACCATCAGGGAACTCCCAATCTTCCTTATGTTTTGAATTTCATTGTTAAATTGTTCCTTTTGTTCATGGAGATCTTTTTTTTATGTCATTCATGTCCTTTTATATGTTGTTTATCTCAGCCATGGTGCTCTGTCAGTATGTTTTCATTTCTCTTACAGCCTTTAGAATGGCTACTTTAAATTCCCTGTCACTTAATTCGGAAACTTCTAGGTCTACGAAGCTGTCTTGATAAATTTCCTGTCCTTTCTGAGGAGTTTTAGTTTTTAAAGAATTCATGCTGTCTGCTGGGTTCTTCCTCTTTGACATAAGGGCATTATGTTCAGTAGTGCCCAGGAGCCCAGATTGGTACTTTTGTGGTGTCTTGCTGTAGGGCAGACATGAGGTGGTAGTTGTGGGGCAAGTTTTGGGAGAGAGAGGGGTTGTTTATTTCTTATTTCTGGTCTCCTGCTATGTTTGGAGGCAGTACGCATCTATCATTGTCCCTCTGCTTCCTGTAGTTAGTTAGTTGGTTGGGGAGGTTGTAGGAAAGGGGAGAGGCCAACCAAAGGCTCACTGGGGCAGCTCCACCTTCTTCCCTATGCTAGGGAAGCTGGGTGTTGTGGGCCAAGGCTGCTCCTGCTGGCTGGGGCAAATGGTATCAAATCCGCCTTTGTTCCCGGGCCTGCTTCCATGGTCAAATGTTGGGGCAGATACTGCGGGTTTGCACTGATTTTAGGACCCAGGGACGCATGAGCAGGTGTGCACACAAGTCCAAAGCTGTGGGTTTGACCCCGCGGTCGGAAGGCAGCCGGCCCGCTTTCACAGTGGGCCGGAATGGGAGCCCCAGCCCCCGTGTAGGGGCTGTGCGCTGTTCTCGCGACAGCCGGCTCACCCCCGCAGCTGCCGGGACCAGGAACCACAGCCCTGTGCAGGAGCTGCACGCACCTGCGCTGTGGGTCCCAAGGGAGCCTAGAGCCAAGATGTCCTCTCTGCAGTTCAGAGTCCTCGCTCAGCCCTGCTACCACTCAAAAGTTCCAGAGGCTGGCTCCCAAGCTCTGTCTCCAACTCTCTGCTCCAAATTCCAGCTCCCCAGCTTAGCTCCCCAACAGACTCCCACTGTTCTACCACTTTGCTAGGGCTTTTCCTCTTGTCACCTCTTGGATTCTCCCCTCCCATGCACTGCAGCCAGCTGCGATCGGGTCCTGTTGCGATCTGTCTTTGCTCCCTCCCTTCTCTCCCACTCACCCTTTTCTCTCCAACCCTTAGGTGTTTACTTGCAATGTATGGATGTCTCAGGTGCCGTTTTTTGTCACCCAGGGTCCTCTTTCTTGGCTCCTGGGAGGCTATTCAATTGTGTTTTCTGGGAGAGGCTTTAGGGACTTCCTCTCCAGTCGCTGTCTTGTGTGTATTCCCCTCCAAGTGATTCTTATTGATGGTTATTCTGTAGTTGTAATTTTGATGTGGTCATGAGAATAGGTAGGCACAGTGTTTATCTGCTTTACTATCTTGACTGGAAATCCCTTAAATTGTTTCATGATGTAGGTATTTATCATTGTGGCATTCTCTCTTGGAACTGTTTTGCTGTATCTTGTAAGTTTTGGTATGTTGCACATCCATTTTCATTTGTCTCAATTTATTTTTGGAATTCCTCTTTTAATTTGTGTTGACCCATTAGTTCTTTGATAGTATGTTGTTTTATCACCACATATTTGTGAATTTTCCACTTTTCTTTCTGTAATTGATTTCTAGTTCAATAGCATTATCATTGGAAAAAATGCTTGATATAATTTCAATCTTTTAAATTTTATTAATATTAAGATTTGTGTGTGGCCCAACATATTCTGGAGAATATTCCATGTGTACCTGAGAAGATTGTGTATTCTGCTGCTTTTGGATTGAATGTTCTGAATATGTCTAACTCCAGATATTTTAATGTGTCATTCAAGGCTGAGGTTTTCTTATTGACATTCTGTCTGGATGATCTTGTATTTATTGAAAGTGAGTTATTAAAGTCCCCCACTAATATTGTAATCTTGTAATGTATTATTATTGTATTTCTCCCTTTAGTTTTATTAATATCTGTTTTATATATTTGGGTGCTCCTATGTTGTGTGCATATATTACAAATATAATTTCTACAAATATTTACAAATAATATTTACAAATATTGTATCATTTGTTTGATTTTCCCTTTATTATTATGTAATTACCTTCTCTGTTTCTTTGTTTTATAGTCTACTTTGTCTGATATAAGTATAGCAATTGTAGCTTTCTTTTGGCTTCCATTTGCAGGAAATATATTTTCCATTTGTTTACTTACAGCTTCTGTGTGTCCATACATCTTTGGTAAGTCCTTCATAGGCAGCATGTAGATATGTCCTGTTTTTATGTCCATTCAGCCACTCTATGGCTTTTGATGAGATAACTTAGTCCATTTCCATTTAAAGTAATTATTGATAGGTATGTACTTATTGCCATTTTGTTAATTGCTGACTGTTTTGTAGTTCTTCTCTTCCTTTCATCTTCTGTTGTTCTCTTCTCTTATGATTTGATGATTTTCTGTAGGGGTATCCTTAGATTTCTTTCTCTGTGTATGTTGTTTATCTACCATAGGTTTTTGCTTTGTGATTATTATGAGGATTACATATAATAACTTTTATTTATAACAGGCTATTTTAAGTTGATAAATTAAATTTGAATGCATTCTACAGATTTATATTTGACTCTATTCTTTCATGTTTTATGCTTTTGATTTAATAATTTACATAATTTTATCTCATGTATCCCTCAGTGAATTATTGTAGTTGCAGTTATTTATATTATACTACTTTTGTCTTTTAACCTTTACAGTAGCTTTATAAGTGATTAAGTTACTGCCTTTACAACATTAAAATATTCTGAATTTTACTATATATTTACCTTTACCAGTGATATTTATACTTTCACACGTCTTCCTGTTGGTAATTAGCACCCTTTTATTTCAGTTTAAAGAAGTTGCTTTAACATTTCTTATAAGGTCAATCTAGTGGTGATACATTCCTTTAGCTTTTCTTCTCTGGAAAATTCTTTGTCTTGTGTCTAATTCTGAAAGACAACTTTACCTGGCAGAGTATTCCTGGTTGGACTTTTCCCCCAGCACTTTGAACACATTGTGCCACTCTCTTCCAGCCTACAAAGTTTCTGCTTAAATATCTGCTGATAGTAGTATGGCAGTTCCCTTGTACATAATGAATTGTTTTTCTCTTGCTTAAGAGTCTACTTGTCTTTAAATTTTGGCATTTTAATTATAATGTGTCTTCATATGAGTCTCTTTGGGCTTATCTTATTTGGAAGTGTCTGGTGTCCCTGGATCTGGATATGTTTCTTTACTCAGGTTAGGGAACTGTTTAGTCATTTTTTCTTCAAATAAGTTTTCTATTCCTTTCTCTCTCTCTTAATCTTCTGAAACTCCTATATTGTGAATGGTATTCTTCTTTTTTTTAATTCATTTTTATTGTTAGACTTATTGGGGTGACATCTGTTAGCAAGGATTACATAGGTTTCAGGCATACAATTCTACAGTGCATTGTCAACTTGATGTATAATAAGTTCACCACCTAATGTGACTTGTTCTATAAGCTCCTGAAGCCATCTTCACTTTAAAAATTATTTTCTTTTCATGGCTCTGATTGGGTGAGTTCCTCTGCCCTGTATTTCAGTTTGCTGATCCTTTCTTCTGCTTCATCTAGTCTAGTCTATTTAGTGTATTTTTCAGTTAACTTACTGTATTCTTCGGCTTTTTTACTTCTATTTGGTGGTTTCTTATATTTTCTGTCTCTTTGTTGAAATTTTCACTGTGTTCATACATTTTACTCCCTACTTCAGTAAGCATCTTTATAACTGCTGTTTAGAAATGTTTCACCATGTAAATCACTCATCTCTGTTTCATTAAGTACTTTTTCTGAAGTTTTTATTTTGTTCTTTTGTTTGGAACATACTCTTTCTGTTTCTTCATTTTCTTTGACTTCCTTTGTTGATTTTTCCGCATTAGATAAAACAGGTTTTTTTCCCTCAGTTTTGAGGAAGCGGTCTTATGTAGTGGATGAAACTTATCATTCAACACTGTTCCAGCTCTTGAATATCTCTCAAACTTTTGTGATAGTCTAAGTACTTGATTTTATTTTTAGTAGCTCCCAGTCTTTGAGGGTGTCCCAAAACCTGCCATTGTTCCAAACTGTAAGATCTTAGTCAGCCCCTAGATGTAGGCTAATTAGAAGTCAGACACTCAGGCAAGAGCTTTTAAGGTATGCAAATATATACAGTACTGTGGGAATGAAGGCAGAAGTCCCAATGGCCACCACAACTGGGTGATCTAGGAGTGTCCCCTGTGTAGCAGTTGCAAAAATTGGGGCACTAGATTATTGTACAAGCTCCTTTTTGGGAGATGGCAGTGAAATGGAGAAAGTTAAAGGGAGAGCTCAAAGATGGCATCCACTGGCCTCTGTCCTTGGAGAGTACCTCTGTAGCTACCTAAATGTATGCCAAACAAGAAGCCTGCCCTTCAGGCTGAAGATTCAGTACAAGCAAATAGGCCTCTTTAACAGAAAAACTGGGGTGTGTTTCAGTCAGCTGTGTGCATTGTGCCCTTGGGGTCATCATTATCCAAGAATTATCTCTCCATTTGTTACTGTCCTATGGAACCCAGGAATGCAAGCATTGCTAGTCAACAGAGTCAGACAATCGAGGGGTGTCCACTGGGTAGCAGCTACAAAACAAGGGGTTTCAAACATAAAATCCAGGATACCAGACATGTGTAAAGGCTTTCCACGAGGAGATACTGGTGTTCTGAAGTATGGCAGAAGGAGAGCACAAAGATAGCCCCTGCCTTCTAATGTCCCTGGAAAGGATTATAATTCGCCCTTAGTGTGTTTAATTAGAAGCCTACCTCTCAGGCTATGAATGTAAAGATAAGCTAATTGGCCTTTTCACAGAAAGAAAGACTGGACTCCTTGGACTATTGTCACTTCCTATGCCCTGATGGTGGTAGATGTTAAGAACTCTTTCTTAATTGATTACTGTCCTGTGAAATTTGCAAACAATAACCCTGCTGACCTCCAAAGCCAAGCAATCTATAGGTGTCCCCTGGCAGCAGCCACAGAAATCAGAGTGACAGTTGAGAGTATACATTCCTTTTTGAGAAATACCAATGAGCTGGAGCAAGATAGAGGGAGAATGTAAATATGATGTACACCAGCTTCCATTTCCTGAGAGCATCTCAGTGGCTCCCCATAAATGTGCCAAACCAGAAACCTTGTCCCTTAGATCAAAGTTCCTGGATAAACAAATAGGTCACTTTCACAGAAAGACTGGAGGTGTATTTCAGTTTGCTGTCTCTGTTGTGCCCTGAGAATGGTAGCCTGCCACGAACTTTTCCTCTGATTGTTACAGTCCTGTGAGACTCAGGAACTCAATCCCTGCTGGCCCTCAGAGTCAGAGGCATCCCCTGGGAGGCAGCTGCAAAAACCGAGGTGCCAGATGTAAAAACTAGGGCACCAGGTGCATGCAAAATCTCTCCCCTGGGAGATATTGGTGCTCTAGAGCACGTCAGAGGGAGTGGGAAGATGATACCCGCCCTCCAGAGTCTCTGGAAAGGATTACAGTTGACCCTTACATATATGTTTAATTAGAAACCTGCCCCTCAGGCTGCAGCTATTAAGCTAATAGGCTTCTTTGCACAGAAAGACTGGACTTCTCAGAGCATTGCCTTGCACTGTGCCCTGAGGGTGGTAGCCAATTAAAAACTCTTTCTTCCTTGCTTACAGTTCTGTGGGACATGTGAGCATATACTGCATTGGTCATCAGATCCAGTTGATCTAGAGCTGTCCCCTGAGGGAAGCCACAAAAATCAAAATGCCCACCAAGGGTAGGGTACAAACCCCTTCTAGGAGATACTGGTGAGCTGGATCAAAACAGAGGAAGTACAAAAATGGTATCACCTGCTGGAATGAGGCAGAGGGAATCAGAATCTTCTAAGAAAAAGCTTATACTTCAGTTTCTTCTTGTCTAGAATAATCAGTTTGTGAGAAGTGTCTAAAAGGCTAGAAAGTCTAAATCAGGGTTTCTCAATGTTGGCACTATTGATACTTTGGGCCAGATAGTTCTTTGTGTTGCCTTATGCATTTTGGAGGTTTAGCATAATCCCAGGCCTTCACTCACTAGAAGTCTGCATCACACCCCCTTCCCACTAGTTATAACAATCAGAAATGTCTCCAAACATTACTATACATCTGATGGGGGTGCAAAAATCACCCCTCCGTTGAGAAACTAGTTTAGAGGCATGGTAGTGTTTTAGTTAAGAGCACAGTGTTTGCAGAATTATGTATGAATCAAGACTTTTGCTTATTGGCTGCATGACCTTGAGCAAGTCACTTCCCTTTACTGAACCTCACTTTCTTATTCTGTAAATGGGGATAATAAGGCCTTGTTTAGGGTTGTTGTAAGGATTAAATTAGATCAGGCATATAAAACACTCACTACATAGTAAGAATAATAATTAATTAATGTTATTAACCATTATTAATTAACAGAGATTACAAATTTCTAGAAAATGGTGAATGAAGAAGGAAGGAGATTGCTTAAGGGTAGACTCAGAACTTATTTTTTTAATTGCTCATACTGTCATAAGAGAGTTCAGCTTTTCCCTTTTGCTAAGAGGCCTCACTAATTAAGAACCATCTAAGATGAGCATATTAAATCTTTTTCTTAAAGACTCCATAGCCAGATCTGGAAAGGCAGGATACTGGGCTCTATACTATGGAATCTGTATAATTCATTTGGATGTAACAGTCTCTGGGATTTCTATCTATGTATATGTGCAGTCAAGCTTCAATCTACCCCTTCTCTAGAATTTAAATTCTTTTTTTAAAATTCATTTTTATTGTTAGACTTATTGGGGTGACATCTGTTAGCAAGGATTACATAGGGTTCAGGCATACAATTCTACAGTGCATTGTCAACTAAATTCTTAAGTATCAAGGAGATGAGAAGAGTCTTACCGTAGAATTACACCAGAGACATCGGAAATCTTGAAGTCGTTGGTAACTGCCACAGTTCTCATGACATACTGCACATTGAGAACTGACAGATATATTTCCTTCTACCCATTGATGGGGCATAGTTTTCTGAAAGGTAAAAAGAGACAAGTAGAAATTAGGGATATAAGGAGAGGAAGGGTCATGGAAGACATTAGATAATCCCAAGAAAGTTTTTCCTGGTCCTGCCCTCCCCACTCCAATGCTAGTGACCAATGACAGGTAGAAGTGGGAGGCTTTAATTCTATATTAGTTGGATCATGAGCCTGGGGAAGAACCCACTTGTGTTGTCTGAATATAGGAAGAAGTTTTCTTTCCTCTGTATGTCCTGACTGAAGTGAGATGTAAAGGAGAGACTTTGAGAGAGCATGGCTGGTACTTACCACTTCATCTGCAGGAATGAGGAGGTCATCAGTGATGGACAAAGTATTCCACTTGCAGTCTTTGCTTGCTCTCAAAGCACATAATCTGTGAGACTTCACTTTGCACACTGTGAAAAAGAGGAAGGAAAAGGATAAATGTAAATAGGGTGATAATAAAGATTCTAATTACCTTCCTTAAGCTACTCTGAAAGTTAGAACCTAGATGCATCTAAATAGTTCTGACTCACCTCCAAAGACCTATTTTCCATACTACTTAGTTCCTTTTTATTCTTACTGGCTATCTACTATCCAACTTGAATGGAAATTAATGGTAAGAATGAGGCAATTTCTGTTTTCTAATCCTTGTGACCATATTGTCTGATCCTTCCAGACCTAACCCTCCATTTTGATTTATGAGAATTCACCCTTATGCCAGTTTCTTCCCATTTCCTTTCCTCAGCTTCTTAAATGTCAGAGTTAGCCTTACACAAGCCAATGACCTAATGTGAGTCAGTGATACTAAACCAACTCGAGCTCCTTTACTCCTATCTCCACTCTTAGCTTCAATTCCTAAAGGAATCAGAAAGGTACCTTCACAGATGATAACATTTCTAGATAAGGCAGGAATGCTCTCCCTGCAAACATTGCAGTGCTGGGTCCGGGGACTGTGGGTAGAGTACCAATGGTGCATTCCAACAAGGAAAGGATTGTTTTCTGCTGCAGGTATCTAAAATAAATCAAAGAGAAGAAAGAATAGATAGTTAACCACAGAGATAAATTAAGGAAGGCCAGACAATCTGCTGCTAAGGCTGAAATGGACAGATATACAGGTCAGAGCATGTGAAGAGGAAGAACAAAAGTTAGAGCCAAGACCTACCAAATACCTCATGCCTCTTCCCCCATCCCCTGGTGGTTTTGAAAAGGGAAAAATAATAGGGGTGTAAATCCTGGAATAGGGGCTAAAAGCAGGAGCAATGATCTTTATAATGTTTGGCCAAATCATTGCATTGGTTTAGTCTAAGCAACAGTTTTGTAGCTTTGGCCTTAACTCTCTTTGAGTAGTTGGCAAAAGGAGAAGGTGAGTTGGAAATTAATTGATATCCAAATCCCATGGCCAGGCAAGAAAGGGAGGAGGCAAGGCTCTGACTCTGGGTAAAGGAATGGTGGTCAGGCTTTAGCTACCTCTTAGAAACATTCCCCTTCCTGACCCTTCTGATGCCAGGTGAGCAGAGTATTGAATTACTTGGACAACAGTTTCATCTCAGGGGCTTCTTGCCCAAGCATTGTTTTCTGAATACCATGCTCAGACTGCCTACAGTAGTTTCCTGGTTTAATCATTTTAATTCATTAAAAGTTCATTAAACCAATATTTACTGAATACTCTGTGCTTGGCACTTTTCAAAGCATTGGGGAATATAGTGATAAATAAGACAACATTTCTACCCTCATGGAATGATATTGTGTTTTATCCTCTTTTACGGTATTGAATTTGACATTTACTGTTAACCTGCCTGTAAATTCCACAGTTGTTTATCACAGCCTAACTCTCGTGACTGTGGGGCAGGAACAGGGTATACCAGTTTCGGGATTTAAAGGAGAAAGGAAGATGTGGGCATCAAAATGTCCCAAATTTATTCTGGTTGTCCATTCCACAACACTATTCTACATTTCTTCTAATTCCTGTGAATGTCTCATTTTTTAAAATTTCTCTGCCTTCCTCTGGAGTATAGACATAGGCATACACATTCAGCATTTTAATCTTAAAATGACATTATAATGGGTTGGGTATATAAAGGCATGACAAGACTTTAAAAAGAACTATGCTGATGGCAGCTGATAGTGGTTGATTCATATGAAGGAGGGAGGGAGGGGGAGAGAGAGAGAGAGAGAGAGAGAGAGAGAGAAACTATTGAGGGTGCTGGTACATTAAGTGTTCAATCTTGATGAATTTACAGGAATTAGCTATCTAAAACTTAGCCTGTACATGACACTCTCTGATACCTCCTTTCCCCTTTTGGCATGTTGGCTATGTGCTAAGCTGCTGTGGTATTAACCAGGAAGATTCTGGAAGAAAAAGGTACTTTAACGAGTTAAAGGCTCACCTGGTCTGGGATAATTGCAATGTTTATTTCATGCTGAGATCTTGGCAATTTTTAAAAGGAAGTCAGAAGGTGGAGAGTCCTGAGGAATTGACATAGTCTTGGCTGTGGCACTATGAGCTCCCAGAACCTTTCTATTTCCTAAGCCACTAGATAAGAACTCTACAGGTACTTTCCTTCTTTCTAAACTCTGTCCTTCCTACAATAATTATTAAGACCCTACTTTGTGTTATTTACAAATTTACTCACTGTAGATACAGAGATGAATCAGCCCTGGCTCTTACCCTCAAGGAGGTCATAGTCTACTGAAGGGGACAATTCCCTAAACAGATCATTCCTGTATAGAGTGAGAAGTGAGCTCTCCTAGAATGTGCAAGGTTTTATATGACAAATGGAAGAAATGCAGAACTATACCTGGGAAGAATATTGAAGCTGTTGGTCCAATTAGCTATAAAAGACAAAACAATATGTAAAATGGACATTGTTTTAGTTTACCAGCTGAGGAAATGGGATTTATATTCCTTGTGTGTACCCTATTCTATAAGGAAACTGTGATGCATCCAACCATGAATGAGTATGTGTTGTATGATAAATTGGTCACTCCCCACAAAAATACGTTCAACTCCGAACACCTGGTACCTGTGAATGTGACCTGATTTGAAAATAGGGTCTCTACAGATGCAATTAACTTAACATGAAGTCATAATAGATTTGAGTGGGCCCTAATCCGATGATTAGTGTCCTTATAAAAAGAGGGAAATTTGGATACAGACACACAGGAGAACACAATGAAATGATAGAGGCAGAGACTGGAGTCACGTGTCTGTGAGCTAGGGAATGCCAAACAATGCCTGCAATTACCAGAAGCTAAGAAGAGGCAAAGAAGGATCTTCCCCTAGAACTTTCAGAGAGATCATAGTCCTGCCAACACCTTGTCTTTGGACTTCTAGACTCTAAAAATATGAGAGAATAAATTTCTGTTGCCTTAATTCACCCACTTTGTGGTCATTTGTTAAGGCAGGACTAACGCTCTTTTTGATAGTGGGAAGTGGGGTGTTGCTGTGACAAATACCTGAAAATGCAGAAGTAGCTTTGGAATTGGGTAATGAGTAAAGGCTGGAAGAATTTTGAGGCACATGATAGAAAAAGCCTAGATTGCCTTGAACAGAATATTGCTAGAAATATGAACATTAAAGGTGCTTTCAGTGAGGTTTCAGATATAAATGAGGAATGTATTAATAGGAAATTGGAAGAAAGGTAATCCTTTTAATAAAGTAGCAGAGAAGTTGACTGAATTTTGTTTACTGTTATTGTTACTATTACAAGTTTACTGTAGAACTTGTAAGTGATAAATATATATATTTCACTGGGGTGATTTCCAAGCAAAGTATAGAAGATGTAGCTTGGTTTTTCTTTGCTGGTTACAGTAAAATGCAAGAGAAAAGAGATATGTTGAGAAAGAAACTTGGACTAGTATGCTCAGGTTGCCATAACAAAATACTATAGACTGGGTGGCTTAAACAAGAGAAATTTATTTTCTCACACTTTGGAGGCCAGGACGTCCAAGATCAAGGTGCTAGCTGATCCAATTCCTGGTGTGAGCTTTCCTCCTGGCTTGCAGATAGCCACATTCTTGCTGTGCACTCACATTGCCTTTCCTCAGTTCATGTGAAGAGAGAGAGAGGGGGAGGGGGAGGGGGAGGAAGGGAGGGAATGAAGGAGGAAGGGAGGGGGAGAAAGAGAGAGCTGGGGGAGAGAAGCACTCTCAATCTCTCTCTCTCTCTCTCTCTCTCTCTCTCTCTCCCTCTCTCTCTCCCTTTTCTTATAATATCAACAATCCTATGAGATTAGCACTTCACTCTTACAACCTCATGTAATCTTAATTGCCACCTAAAATCCCTATCACCAAATATAGTCACGTTGGGGGTTAGGGATTCAAAATATGAGTTGGGGGACACAATTCAGTCCATAGAAGAACTATTAAGCAAAAAATTCACCAGAACTGGAAGATTTGGAAAATTATCAGCCTATCCATATTGCAGAACATGAGAAAGTGTGCTCTGGAAAGAACACTAATGCTATAACTGTAAAATTTTTGCTGGAGGGATTAGGTGTGTAACACACACATCCAATAAACTATCTCAGTAGAAACACTGCCAGCTTGGACTGAATAGGAACATGCCAGGACAAAATGAAGGGAGGCTGTCAGACTTCAGGGATTCTACAGGCAGAAAATAGGCTGATAGAGCTACTCAGTTGTGAACATGTATTATCTTAAAAAAAAAAAAGCAAGAATGACTTCAAGGGGACTCAGAGGTCAGCAAGGATACAGACAGTGGCTCACAGGTCAGAGATGCTGCTCCTGCTACCACAGATCTAGATAGTGCAGTCCTGGGGGTAGGGTAACTGCCTTCTTGGTTCCAGAGAGTGGGGGCACCTCTTAGGTTAAGAAAGTGGGGCTTTCACTCTTGTGGACTAGGAGGGCATGGGCAGAGGACAAATACTAAACCAACAGAGAACTGCTCTGAGGCCTGGGAATTAATGGAATTTGCTCTGCTGACTTGCTAACTTACTTTAGACCAGCAACTCTTTTATTCTTTCCACTTTCTTTCAGAATGGGGATGTCTATCCTATACCTGTCCCACCACTGTATTTTTGATGCAAACTAACTTGTTTTGTAGGTCTCACAAGTCCAGGGTTAGAGAATATTTTTTCCCCAAGATGGACCATACCAAAAGTCTCATCCATACCTAATTTAGATTATTTAAGTGAAATTTTGAACTAAGAGTTAATGCTGGAATGGGTTAAGTTTTTTTGGGATGTCAGGATGGGGTTTGATGTATTTTGCATGTAGGAAGGACATAAAATTTGAGATCAAGAGGGTGGACTGTTGTGGGTTGAATTGTGTTATCCCCCCAAATACAAGGGCTGTTCAGAAAGTATCCAGCCATGTAATATGAAAAATGGAGGCTTTTATGGCTGGATTTTTTTTCTGGACAGCCCTTGTATATTCAAATTCTAAACTCCAGTATCTGTGAATGTGACCTTATTTGGAAATAGGGTCTTTGCAGATACAATATAAATTTAAAATGAGATCGTACTGGATTAGAGTGTGCTGCAATGCAATGACTAGTGTCCTTATAAGGAGAGGAAAATTTGAACACACACACACACACAGAGAACACCATGTAAAGATATAGAACACACAGATACAGGGGAGACCACCATGTGATGATGGAGGCAGAGATAGAGTGAATTCCTTCCTACAAGCCAAGGAGTGTCAAGGAATGCCTGCACTCAGCAGAAGCTAAGAAGAAGCAAAGAAAGATTCTCTTCTAGAGTTTTCAAAGAGATCATGCCCTTGCCGATACCTTGATTTGGGGATTTCTAGACTCCAGAATTGTGGGAGAATAAGTTCTGTTGCTTTAATTCACCCAGTTTTTGGTCATTTGTTATGATAGTCCTAGGAAACTAATACAGTATGTCATTATAGGCCTTTCTAGTAGTTGACACACATTAAAAATCCATTTTGAATATAGATGAAAAACTGTGACAAACCACTATTGTATACAAACTACTATTACCAAATGTTTTGTTCTCCTAGGTTGGCCATTGCTCGGGTGACCATATCCAAATCAGGACATTTTCAACACTGAAATGGGGAGCTATTAGTAATTATTCTGGGACAAGAAGTGTGAATTGTGTTCATCCTGAGCAAACCACTTGCCATGGAGACACTATGCATGAGCTAGAGAGTAATTTAGGCTTTGGATTTCCTCTTTGACCCAATGGTTGTTCAAAATTGTATTGTTTAGTTTCTATGTATTTGTGAATTTTCCCATTTTCTCACTGTTAATGATTTCTATTTCACTCAATTACAGTCAAAAGAGATACTTGGAATGATGTTCGTACTTTTAAAATCTTTTAAGGCTTATTTTGTGACCTACCATGTTATCTATCCTGGAAGATGTTCCATGTGCCCTTGAAAAGAATAATGTGTTTTTTGCTGCTTTTGGGTGGAAATTTCTGTATGTCGTTTAGGTCCATTTGGTCAATAGTGTTATTTAAGTCAGATGTTTCTTTATTGATTTTCTGCCTGCATGTGGGGTAGTGAAGTCCCATACTATTATTTCATTGCTGTCAATTTCTGCCTTCAGATCTGTCATTATTTGTTTTATATATTTAGGTACTTTGATGCTGGGTACATATATACATTTCCTGTTCAATTAACCCTTTTATGATTATATAATGTCCTCCTTTGTCTCTAGAGACAGCTTTAGAAATAAAATCCATTTTGTAGATATAAGTATAATCACCATGCTTTTAGTTTCCATTTGCTTGAAGTATCTTTTCTGTCCCGTCATTTTAAGCCTACAGTGTCCTTAATTTAAAAGTGAGTCTTACACACAGTGTATTTCTGGATCTTGTTTTTCACTTTTTCATCCACTCTAGAGTTGTTGGAGTCTTCCTGCTCTCCTTTTCTCTTGTGGGAGGAGATCAGGCCAAGGGAATTCCTTTTGGCCTGAAGCTCTGCCAGACTGGGGGATGAGGCTATGTAGGTAAACTGCTTACTACGCTTTTCTGTGTGGTCAGTGTGTCTCTCTACTCCTTAGAGTTTCTGTGGGTTATTTATTGTATTTTGGAACTTTTCTCAGAGCTATTTTAGTTGGTGTGCAGTTGTTTATTTGCTGTTTTTGTGGGGGAAAGAATAAGCATTGGAACCTCCTAGGCTGACATTTTGCTAATGTCACTATGAAAAGTTAATTTTCTGTACAACATTCTCAGAAGTTGTTTAAATAGTTTGCTTTAAAATACTTCCAATGACATGGAGCTTTCTATCTCAAGAGGCAGCTAATGTCATTCTTGCAGCTCACACTGAACATTAGAAAGTTACTCTACTAGGTCAAAGAAAACTAGGACTAAGAAAAACTTTCTAAAATTTAAAGCTTTAGGAACATTGAATGCAGTCTTTTGCAAGAATCTTAGTTACCCATCTTAGGAGGCATTCAAATAAAGGCTACATGACTTGATCTAACTATGCTTTAGAATTTAGAATCCATAGTCTAGATGACTTTTAAAGTCCATTCCTGTTCCTATAATCAATGGTTCCATGACAATTCATTATCAGAGAGAGCTAACTTTTAATCTAGTTTTCCATGCAGTTCCTTATTTCTAGTGTTTTTTTTCCTTTTTATTCTTTCTTTAAGTCTCTCAAGCTTTAACCTTTCATATGCCTGTGACTTCTCTCTTCTTTGCCTCTGTCATATATTTAAGTTGTTCCCTACCCCCAACTCAGTATCTACTAATTGTCTTCCCTTTCTATCCTCATTCTGGGGCTTAACTTTGTTTTTGCTGCTTTAATCTATAGCCGCCTCTATGATCTTCTGGCCTTTAGTTTATTCCTTGTCTAATCCAGCTTGTACTTCTAAAGTATCCATTTGATAAATTCTCTTCCCTTTGTAATCCATCCTTAAACTGAACTTTGATCATGTAGCAATTCTTCCCCACTCTTTATCCTGACATTGATAATCCTTCACAATCAGGCTCAACATACTTCTCCAGATACACTTCTTAAATCACTTTCCCAAACTCTTCTGGTCAAATAGAGTCCCCTTTTCACTCTATTAAAAAGAGTTTCTGTTTTTCTGTTACTCAGCTATTGCTTTTGCCAATTCCTCTGCTCAGGACTTCTCTGCCTGTCCCTAATCCCCAGCCACCAATAAAATCTTATTCATCTTTCAAAGCCAGTCTCAAATCTCTCCTCTATAAACTATTCCCAGATGAAACCAGTCCATACTTATCTCTTCCTCCCTTGAACTCTCATACCACCTTAATGTCTGTTTTATTCATCTGGCAGTCAATCATGTAACATCTCTGAAAATTGTTATTTATCTTGAGTACTGTCATGTAACTATTTCTTTTGTGTATATTTTGTCTCCTTAATTACCTAAAAGATTACTGAGGTCAGAAGCAACTACACCTTCCTTTCACTGTCTATGGAACATAACTGGGCATCTAGTAGGGCCTCACTGCTTAATGTGTACTGGATAGTTTCCAATCGGTCATCCAATTACTTTGTAGTGACTTTAATAGACCACTAAGTTCATGATTAATCTTTCTCTACCACATATCAGGCATTGGTGGTGAGAAGAGGATAGAATAGATCATTGAAGATAAGGTATATCTGAGAGAAAGCATATTTGACTCTTTAAGCCTCAAGCAAGATGAATTGCTAAGGTGCTGGTGGAAACATTTCACTAATAGCTAAAAGTGTTCCTTAATAGATTTAGGTCCCTGGAGCAGTGCCACAGAGGTTGTGATTACAACCTGAAACTCAATTCTTCCAAAAGAGTAAACAGGCAGATTTTTCTTTTTTCCTTTTAGTTTGTACTGGGTAGTCAACACCTAAGTGTTTAACTCAATTGAGTTGGGAATTGCATATCAATGCTCTTATGGCTTTCTCTAGAAGTATTTTTTTTTTTTTTTTTGCATTACTGGACTAATAATTAAAATTCAAAATATCCTATGTGACCTTTTTTTTTTTTTGCCAAATTGAAAATCTGTGATTCATGAGAAGTGCTCCAATTTGGATAGAAATAAGCTGAAGGAAAGAAAGGGATTGGTCTACAGGGGTGAGGATAGGAGAGGAGCATGGAAATCAAACTTTTTGTGGCCATGCTTAATGCTGTATCATAGTGGCCTCATTGCAGGTTGGCAGGAGGGATAGGATGTGCCTCTCCATGAGGAAGGGAAGAATAAAATAATGGAATAAAATCCTGAGAGCTAAGTCATACAAAGATCATCATCATATTCTAAGCAAATAATCTCTCAATTAAGCATACACAATGTGGGCCTTAATGATATATGGAGAGGTATCTAGGCCCCAGTTTAGTCAACTGTCATGTACTCATAGCCGTGAGTATCAGAATTTATAGTTATGAAGCTAAGTGGTCAAAAACCTGAGAAATCCTAGGGAACTGTGGACAGATGGTTTTACTCTATGGCACTGTTTTTACTTCTAAAACCCATTATTTAACAAGCCACAGTCTATGCACCTTACTTCCAAATGCTTATACAATCCTCTACCCTCTGTTAGTTGTTTAAGATATCAGGTTGTTTTTAAGGGTAGATTCATGTTACCCTTTATCTTTGAGATCTTCAGAGAAGAACTTTGCTTTAGGATGAACTATATATCATCCCCTTTCTCTTTGGCTTGAAGATTACCCTAAGATTCATTTATTCATTCAAAAAAATTATTGAGCCTCTGTTATGTGCTGGACACTGCTCTAAGTAAATAAATGACAAAAATCCCTCCCCTCTTGAAACTTACATAACTTTTAACTGTAGTAGGTCTGTAGAATAGTGGGCTGAGAGCGTAACCCAGAGTCTGAATGGTGGCATCCCTTGTGGCAGGAAGTAGTGGTCAGGGGATTGGTACTGCTAAGGAGAAGAAGAATGCTGCTAAACTCTGAGGAGAATTGTTCCTTGCTCTTCCCTCTATATTTCTTTTGTGGTGGACAATGAACAGAGAGGCACAATTGCATAGTGGTTAAGGATATAGGCTTTGGCGTCACAGCCTGGGTCCAAATCATGGATTGGCTACTGAGTAGTTGTTTCATCTTGGTATGGTTCCTTCTCTTTTGTGAGCCTCAGTTTCCTTAGCTGTTACTGTAGTCACTAGCAAACCTAAGTCAAGACTGCTGATTATAGCTTTGCTAACGTAAGAACATCTAAATTAGCTGATCACATACATCTTGAGTGCCTCATCCATTGGACATATAGTGACATCTACATGTCAAATGGATATGTACAGAGGTGTCTAAACCACATACTTACCAAGGTCTGAGTCTAAGTGAATTACTCCTATTTATGAATCATTTAAAATAGGTTTTCTAATACTATTTATCTATAATTCTTAACCAGATGGTCTCTGCTTCCATCTTATTATTTCCATACTTGAAAAGTGGCTTAACTAATGCAGTCAAATATGTCTTTACCCACGAGAGTTGTGTAGATTCTCTACTATTTTCCTTACCTTACAAATTTCTCCCTGTTGAACAGTTTTTATGACGTTAATCCATTCTTCCATGTCTTTTCGGTTGGGTGCAGCCAGGGTAACTTTTTGTTGTGGTGTGATTACCTAAACAGAAAGTCACATTATTAGCTGATTCCCACTCCACAAATTTCCTCCCAAAAAAAGCATGTGAATTCTCCAAGGATATAGGCAGGTCTACCAAGTATAACCCAAGCCACTTTTTAAGTACAAGGCAGAAGTTCCCAGAGGCATCTGCAGCTCAGCTACTTAGATACCCATGCAAAATAATAATAATGATTAAATTGCACTTAAATGGCATTTACTGTGTTTCCAACACTGTTCTATTGTACTTTATGTATATAATTTATTTCAATCTTTATCACAACCCATGATATAGGCATTTTCCCACTACTTCATAGTCAGGAAAACCAAGGCAAAAGGAGTTAACTGACTTGCCCAGGGACACCTAGTAGGTAAAAAGCTAAACCAGAATTGAAATCCAGATCCTTTAGCTCTGGAGCACATGCTTTTAAACACTAAGCCATGCATTCATATATTGCTCAAGTCAGGTTACCTGAAAAGCCTACTCACTTACTGCTGCTCTGTCTACTTGAAAATGATAAAAGGGTATATGCTTCATCAGGATGTTCCTCTTTCTTTTGGGTGGGGGAAAGTGGAACTGGAATGAGAAATCTAAAAATCCAGTTTCTTTCTTTCTTATGGTCAAAGACAACCTGAAATGAATTTTATCATTGTTTCGCTTATTCTTGCTCAGTGCAAGAACCCAGGCAAGAAAAATGAAAGAAGCCATGCTGAGGTTCTAGGAGAGGTAGACCATTGTCAGGACTTGGTCTTTTCCCAGAGGGCAGGAGGGCGCATGGATAGCTATAGCATCAGTCATTGCTTCAGTGACCCTACTTGCCTTTACTACCAGCCACCCAAATCTTGGAACTAGAGTTTACCATAACCACCAATTTCTTTGTCCTTTTGCACGTAATGCAGCATGATTCGGTAATAGATGGAAATAGGAACTAGTGGGAATTGTGACAACAGCCACTCTTTTGGTCTAAACCCATTCTTGTGTGGGGCTGATTCTTGAAGGTGTCTCTGTGTTTTAGCTAGTCTAAGGGGCAACCTAGCCCTTGGGATTTATTTGCAAAGTAGAGACCAAAACCATTGGCCTGTATGTTCATCACCCAAAAGTTGAGCTTTTTGGAAATGTGTCAACAGAACCCTCACAGTTTTACTCTGGGTCAGTGTGATATAATCAGAGAGAAATAGGAATAGGGTCTTCCTCTTACCTCCTGCTGCTCTCCTTTCAAAAGAGAATGAAATGTGGACCAGCTACAGAAGCACTGTATTGGTCCTGCAGCTCTTTAGTCTGTTAAGTATAACTTTAAACCTGCTTGAAGAGGAACCCCAGTCTCCATAACCCATCACTGAGGCTTGGAGAAGACACTTCTGGTAGAAGGTAGGTAGGAGAATTCCTGGGCCAGTAGACTTACTATTTTTCAGTGAGCTTTCTGGTCTGTATTCACTCAAAGGACCAAAGCCTTATGAAATATCAGCAGGGCCACACCCTTTAATACTTCCCTAGAAAATCCTCTGCTTTCTTTGAGGTACTCTCATTAGCAACCTCAGCATAGGGTAGATTTCACTTTGGATTTAGGTTCTTATCTGCTTCATCAAAGGAGAGAATGCCATGTAGCTTAATTATCCTGATATTTCTACAACACATTTATAGTCCCTTAAAAGCCTCCCAGTGATGCTCTTCTAAATGACCTTCATCAGGAGGATTGAATTTTTGTAATAGTCACTACCCTCAACCACAAAATCAGCTCAGCTTTATAACTGGTTGGTAATAGAGGACAAGGCCATTACTTTTTCCCTCATCTGTGGATTGGTAGAAGTATTTACATGAATAATCTTCAGCACCCATTTGCAAAGCTACTTTAAGTGGATTTCCATACACATTTTGGGATCAAAGGAGACTTGTGAAACATGAACTCTAAAGAAGAAATAAGTGTGTGTGGCAGCCCCTTCAACTTCCCAGCTAGATCCCACCCCTGCCCATTCAGTCACTCCCAATATTACTTACACAAAAACTGTGAGAAAGGTTTCTACAGCAAGTTTCTGCCAAGGCGACCTGAGACAGATCAATTGTTTCAAAGCGTGCAAACTGGAAAGATGTAAGAGGGAGAGGGAAAAGGAATCTTTTGGTTAATAAGGCAAAGAGACAATAAAAATAACACACACACACACACACACACACACACACACACACACACACAGAGAGGCATTTTTTACCATCGTGATGCAATCACTCAATCACTGACTTGGCTTGAGGGCTGGGATTTACTTAGTATCCCAGCTTACTTAGTATATTGTTTGTTGATATATCATGTGACAAAAAACAAACAAACAAACAAACAAACAAACTAAACTAAATCAAAATACAACTCTTCCCAAAACTTAGATATGGATTAATAGGAAGGTTTGGATAATTCAGAATTTTTCAAAACTAAAAGTTTATGCTGAAAAAGATAATGGGATGTGGTCTAGCTAGGGGTCCACTGAAACAGAAAGGCATTATTCACTCCTATTTTATCAACTGACAGCCTTTGACTATTGTTAGTCCCATCCAGTTTGAGGCCTGTATCTTGGTATACACTGGCTATAATAAATAACATGCAGCTAGCAGCAGAAAATTATGACTATGGATACAGACAGGACTGGCTTCTCTGGTATGCAACCTGGGCGGTCGGTCACACAAGGTCCCATATTCAGAAGGGCACCACACGTGTTTCAATGCTCTGCTGTTGCAATCTTTAAATTCTTAATTAGTTTATCATTGAACTTGTGTTTTATAAGTGAAGTCCAGTGGAACAATGGGTCATGAACATGAGCACAGGAGACATGCACAATATGCCTCTCCATACCATGTCTTGCCCCTCCATTTGCATTTGTGATGACCATGAGCATAGAATTCCAGTGTACCCATGATATGTGAGAGTTTAGTGAGATTCAAAGTAAATACAGGGTATGTTACACCCATGACTGAGAAGCTGACAGTCCTGAGAAGCCACACTTTTTCTTGGAACAAAACTTGCTTTAAACATAGCAATGGGTTCTAAGAAACACAAACAACCAAGGAACACCAATTGTATTCTTTCTTACTCATGTTACTTCCCTGTATTAGCCAATCATTTATGCTGAAAAGGATAACATTGAAGAAAAAGGAAAGATAGGGAAACCCACAGTTCTTTTTCCTTTCAGTCAGAGAGTGTTAATAGAATGTTTAAGTATAAAGATGTGCAATAAAAACAGTTGAGCTAGTTTTTTTGTACTGGTGAGAACAAAATATATTTGTGTATATAAGGTACTAAATACAAATTATAATAATTTTGTTGGTTTTTCATTAGAGTTAAATGATTTTATATTTGCTTTTAAAACTGGCACTGTACAATATACAGATGGACGATAAAATTGTCAATAATTAAAAAAATTCTTTTAGAAATTTTTAGAATAACTTAGAATGACATTTAAGTTATTCTTTTTAAGATTTTTATTAAATAATATAGCTAACATAGAACATTATATTAGTTTCAGGTATATACCATGGTTGTTCGACATTTATATACCTAAAGAAGTGATCACCATGATAAGTCCAGCAACCACCAGACACTGTACCATGCCATCACAATATTATTGACTATTCCCTGTGCTGTGTGTTACAGCCCATGACTTATTTGTTTTATATTTGATAAATTTGGACTAATTATTGCCTTTTACCTTTCTACCTTTTTAATTCTTCAGTTACTGTTGATATTCAATATTATTTTACATTAATTTTAGGTGTATAGCATAGTGGCTAGATATTTGTATAATTAAGAAGTGATCCCCCTGTGTAGTCTAGCACTCACTTGGAACTATAAATAGTTGTTACCACATTACTAACTATATTCCCTTTGCTTTACTTCATATCCCCATGACTATTTTGAAACTACCAATTTGTACTTCTTAATTCCTTCATCTTTTTCAGCCTGCCCCCAATTCTCTTCATATCTATCACTGTGAGTCTAGTACTGCTCTAACGCCATACATTGTTATTACAATATTTTTTACTATATTCCTTATGCTATACCCTACATCCCTATGACTATTTTGTAACAATCAATTTGTACTTCTTAATTCCTTCCCCCTTTTCACCCTCCCACCCCACTCCTATCTGGCAACCATCAAAATGTCCTTTGTTATCTATGAGTTTCTGTTTTGTTTGTTTATTTTTTTAATTTAGATTCCACATATAAGCAAAATCACATTGCATCTGTCTTTCTTTCTCTGATGTACTTCACGCAGCATAATAATCTCCAGTTCTATGCATGCTGCAACAGATGACAAGAATGCATTTCTTTCCATGGCCGGCCGAGCAATATTTGATTAATATATATACCACCTCCTCTTTATCCATTCATCCATCTATGGACACTCAGGCTGCCTCCACATCTTGGCTATTATAAACAATGTTGCAATGAACATATGGATGCACATGTCTCCTTAAAGTAGTGTTTTGGGATTCTTTGGATAAATACCAAAAGATTACCAGGTCTTTTGTCTCTTGTTATGTCCTTTGCTTTAAAGTCTATTTTGTCTGATATCAGTGTTGCTACCCTAGCTTTTTTGTTTGTTTGTCTCCATTTTCATGGAATAAATTTTTCTATCCTTTACTTTCAGTCTGTTTGTGTCTTTCCATCTGAAGTGAGTCTTTTTTTAAGTGGCATATATAAGGGTTTTGTTTCCTTATCCATTAAGCCACACTATGTTTTTGATTGGAGCATTTCATCCATTCGCATTTTAAGTAATTGTTGATAGATATGTAGTTATTGTCATTTTATTACTCATATTTTTATCTTTTTTCCCCATCTTAAAGAAAGTCCTTCTAACATTCCATGTAATACTGGTTTGGTGGCGATGAACTCCTTTCACTTTCTTTTTTCTGGGAAGCTCTTTAATTGTCCTCTGATTTTAAATGATAGACTTGCTGGTAGAGTAATCTTGGTTGTACATCCTTGCTTTTCATCACTTTGAATATTTTGTGCCAATCCTTCCTGGCCTGCAAAGTTTCTGTTGAGAAATCAGCTGACAGTCTTATCGGAGCTCCCCTGAAGGTACCTAACTGCTTTTTTCTTGCTGCTTTTAGGATTCTCTCTTTGTCTTTAACCTTTGTCATTTTAATTACGATGTGTCTTGGTGTGGCCCTGTTTTGGTTCATCTTGTTTGGGACTCACTATGCTTCCTAGGCTTGTATGTCTATTTCCTTCTCCAGGTTAGGAAAGTTTTCAGTCATTATTTCTTCAAATATGTTCTCAATCTCTTGCTTTCTGTCTTCTCATTCGGGTACCCCTATGATATGAATGTTGTTATGCTTGATGTTGTTCCAGAGGTCTCTTAAACTATCTTCATTTTGAGGGGATTATTTTTTTCTTTTTGCTGGTCTGATTAGGTGTTTTCTGTTGCCTTGTCTTCCAAATTACTGATTTGATTCTCTGCTTCATCTAGTCTGTTGGTGATTCCTTCCAGTGCATTCTTCATTTCAGTTATTATATTTTTCACTTATAACTTTATCTTTTTTATGGTTTCTATGTCTTCTTTTATGCTTGCTATCTTTTTGTTGAAGCTCTCACTAAATTCCTTGAGTATCCTTATAACCATTATTTTGAATTCTGTATGTGTTAGGTAGCTTGTCTCCAGTTTGTTTATTCTTATTTTAGAGTTTTCTTCTTTTCTTTCATTTGGGACATATTTCTTTGATTCCTTATTTTGGCTGCCTCTCTGTGTTTGTTTTTATTTTTAGGTAGATCTACTATGTCTCCAACTCTTACCAGGTGACCTTACATAGTAGGTGTCTTGTGGGGATCAGTGGCACAGTCTCCATGGTCACCTGAGTGTGGTGCTCCAGGAGCATTCTTTGTGTGGGTTTTGTGTATCCTCCTGTTATAGTTGAGCCTTGATTGCTATTTGCATGTCAGCGGGTGGGATTGACCTTCAGGGTGACCAGCTGTGTGGTTTGGGTCCATCCACAGCTTACAGGCTGCTATAGGGAAGAGCAGAATTTGCCCCAGTGAGCTCTGGTGCCTATTGAGATTGCCCTTTGGGTGTGCCATTTGTGGGACTAATTGTGTGACATTCTGCTGTGACCCGAAGCCATTTTCCAAGTATGTTGGTTCTGGGGTGTCTTGGGAAGGGCTCTGATGCAGGCCCAGGTCAGCCACTGCCTGTGACTGCCACAGAGTATCTGGTAGGAGCTACTAAGTGATCCACAGTTGGTTATTGTTTGTGCTGTACCTGGAGGCATGTGAATGAGACCACCCTGCCAACCAAGGATGGCTGCCACCTGTACCAAGCCTGCGTTAGCTCTGAAAGAGGTCTGCTGCCAGCTCCCAGTTTCCATAAGGTTCAGCTGCTGATAAAGTGTCATGCAGTACCTAATTGGGTGTGACAGGGTCACAGTAAGTCACCAAGGTGGAGCAAGCTGAGCTCACCAGACCAATGCAGATTCAGATTTGGCCATGGGCATGGGGAAGGAACTCAACACAAGAAAGATGGTATCTGCCTGCCGACTGCATGGAAGGACAACTCCATACAGGAAAAATGACTATATCCCTTCAGTTCTAGCCCCAACTATGCACAACTCAGTCTTTCCCCATATGTCTTTGACACCCTGACTCATAGTCCCTCTGCCAGAGCTGAGGGTGAGTGCCTGCATGGGTCTTTTAAGAGGGCATCAGGGTTTCCCACAGCCTTCTGTCCTACCTGGATGGTTGGAATCACCATTGCTTTTCACAGCCAGATGTTGTTGAGGCTCTAATTCCTGGCACCAGTACTCCAGGGTGGGGAGCTGGATGTGAGACTGGGGTCCCTCACTCCTCCATGGGGAACCTCTGTGGCCAAGATATCTCTCCCAATTTTCAACAGCCATGCATGGGTTTGGGACCAGCCTGTTTTGCATCTCCACCCCTCCATCCAGTCTCAATGTGCCTTCTTCTTTATACCCTAGTTATAAAACTTCTGTTCAGTTAGACCTTAGATGGTTCCCCAGGTGAATTGTTCTATAATTCAGTTGCAATATTGATGTGTTCAAGGGATGAGGCAAGCACAGCGTTTATTTCTTCTGCCATCTTGGATCCTCCTACTTCTTGCTTTTTAAATAAGGGACCTTGCATTTTTATTTAGTACTCAGCTCTGAAAATTATGTAGTTGGTTCTGGGTGTAGAAGCTAATTGAGGAATTTATTTAAGAGAAGGGAAATAGGAAGGGGTAGGGAGAAAAAGTGTCCCCCATTTGACCCAAAAGTATAAGTTAAAGGAAGAATAGAGGGTTTCAAATTTTGCCTTAATTTTTGCCAACATGTCTTTACTTATGAGCTCATTTCCTCACAGAACATTTTCTGGCACCCACCCACTAATCCAATTGAATATATATATTCTTTTACCGCAGGATGGTGTGCAAAGCAGAGCCTTTGTCCTCGAACCAGAAAATGTCTAAGCTTCCATCTTTGGAAGGAATTACAGTTCTTCAGCAGAGGTCCTTCCTTCAGTATTTTCTGAAAGATAGAAGCATAGCAGTTGAGGAATTAGATCAGTTTGCAAGACCATATCTCAGTTGAGAAGATCAGATATCTAGAAAGCTCTAGCTGTGTCACATATCTGAGAAATGGCCTGAGGGCCAGGAAAAAACTCAAGGAAATTAGTTTGATCAGAAAAGGCATTGGTTACTCTTGGTTAACACATTCAGGATGATATAGGCTATAAGTTTCTTAGGATACATGGCCTAAGAACCTAGGAGAACATCTCTATTGCTGGTGGGGGTTGGGGAGGAGAAACATTAACACATAAATATAAAAACAACATACCTAGGAAAGAACACATAGTAGAGGAAGAGGCTATGTTAAGTAAAGGAAGATTTTCTGGAAATCTTCTAGTTGTAGTTCTAGATAGGACCTTCCTATCAGCTTTTTTAGAGTGTTCATTTTTAGAATATTAAGTTGGATCATATCCCTTCCCTGTTCACAAGCCTCCAATAGCTTCCCAACATTTTTAGAACTGAAGTCTTTACCATGGCCTTCAAAGGATTGATGGTCTGGTGAGTGAGTAAAAAGAACACCAAAAAAGATCTGCATTCTGATTACTTTCTTTACACATCTCATAGTCTGACCTTTGATTTTGCAGTTACTTGTTGAACAGACTGATTCTAACCAAGGATAGAATCTACTTACCGTTTTTACCATCAAGGAATTTGTCAGTTACATTTATAGGATACAAACCAACATGCAAGACTGCCATTTGGGAAAAGTACTAACACCCACAGAGCTGGAATCAAATTCACACTAAATGGACAAAGAGCCAGACTTAGTTTAAGTCACCAAATCAAGGTTCTACCATAAATTCCATTTATTGCCTAGATTAAAATTCACCATTGGGTGGTTGTGGAGGTGTTTTGTTTGGCCCATCTAGTTTTTAATTAGTTGATCTTATTTAAAAGGTAGAAGATTTTGTATTAAAATACCACTTTCATGTTTCTTTAAAATAATCAGAACTTCTGATAACAGTAAACCTATATTCTCACATGGCAACAATCTAATGGAATGGAGTAGCAGCTACTCCCTTCAGTTAGGGCTCCTGGCTTCAGCGGGCATTTGAGTTTGAGACCCCGATCTAAACAATTCTTTGCTACTTCTGTTCTCCCAAATATAATACATGCATCTATTATACTCTATGTTCATTTCTGTAGCCAATAAGATTGTACTAATGGATGGAACTTCTGTATGCCAATTGAAAAATCAGTTCATGAGCAATCCATGTTTACTCAAGTCCTCTTGATAATTTATGGGAGTTTCGAGGTATTGTACCACTCTTGAGATGCTTACCAAAGAATAGTGCCAAGGAGTCAAGACAAAGAGAAGAATAAGATCTTGTGGGAAAAGGGAAGGTGGCAGGAAGCATGAAAAATTACATTTAAATTGTTGAAACTGAGTCATCAATAAGAAAAGAAGTCTTGTCAAAGCATTTTGATTAAATCACTCTTTCCTTTCCCTGGTCAAGTGGCCTATGGTATACAATATCACTGACAGTATTTGGTTTTCTCTATCTTAAACTTCTCACTTCTATGCCATATACAAGGGCTGTCTGGAAAGTATTTAGCCAGGTAATATTAAAAATAGAAGCATTTATGGCTGGATTTTTTCCAGACAGCCATTGTATTCTTCTATACTAAGTCTTCATGATACTAAGGCAGTCATATCTATCAATTTCTGCTAAAGACTTAAGTTCAAAATTTTAACTGCTTCAACTTTGTACACTGAAGCCACATCCATTATTTCTACCCCTTTTCAAATTCATTCATTCTACTCTGTTAATTACTAAATGCTTCTCCTGCTGTTCTTATTCTGTCATATATGGCGTCCCCTCTAATAATTCATTTTATGATTTTTGACTGTATTTTTTTTACTTCCCTCCATTTTCAGTTTAAAGCTTCCTTCAACTTCAACTGCTTTCTCTTATTCCTGCTGCCATATCCAGCTCCCTTCTCTTCCTGTTCATTTTAGGGTTAGAATGATGGAGTGTGGTGACGATGAGAAAATGAAAATGAGGATTTGTTCCTCTAGAAGATTCCTAGAACCCTGAGCCTTCTGAAAATTCCCAGACACTGGTAATTTGAAATACTGAAATAAGGGGAATGTAGCCTCTTCTCCCCAGCTACTTTCTTCCATCAACCCTTAGTACTGATCATTCTTTAATTCCCCTGTCTAGTACTTAAGACATGTTCTCCTTTTTTCCTTTGCTTGTTCCCTGATAATCAGTGATGTCCTATTATTCATCCAAGGGCACAGCAAAACAATTAATTAATCTTAATCTGAGGACATACCAAATTATCAAAACATTCAGTTTTCATTCTACACACCTAGCATTTGTCACAGTCAAGAAAAGGAAAGAAAGACTTTGTGGTAAATCTATCATTTGATAGAGTACCTCACTCATATTTTCTGAGCTCCTACTATGACTTCACCTTTTGTTAGACCCTTTGGGGCAGGTAAATAAGTTGTAGGCACATTAGGTGTCTTAAAGGTATAAATAGTGGGAGTGGAGGGGGAGGTAATGATAAGTCATGTAGATAAAAATAAAAATTATGTGAGCTCAAAGAACCATTTGAAAGAGACTAGGGGCTTCATGTTCATTGCCCTAAATGTTTACCTGCTAGTTAAAGTGAGGGGTCCCACCAAGATAGTGGCTATTTACTCATACACCCTGTAATTGGGTATATCAGCCAAGTCACAATGATCTCTTCTCTGCACCATAATATTAAACTGGTCACTTTGAATGCACTAGATTTAAGTTCAGGCCTGTCTATTCAATCCTGATTGATAACAGAAGAGTCAACAATACCTAACAGGGGAACTAGAAAGCTCAAACCTAGTTGCTACCAAGCTCTAAATGATCGTTATGATAGAATGCTGACCAGTTACCAGCTCATTTCATTTTAAGGACAGCTGACAATCCAGGCTAAAATTCGTGTGAAGTTTTATAATATTGCAACATTAGCCACTAATAAAATAAATTTATGAGGGCCAAAGAAAACATGTGTTCGCGCCAAAGTTCACCAACAGGCAACCAGTTTGCAATTTCTGATTATAGCTACTGTAACTTTCTCTAGAAGACAAAGTGAATGAAATGGTGGGTATTCCTGACATGAGAGGAGGTTTCAGTGTTATGAGTTCAGAGTTTATATGAGAGAAGCCTACATGTGAGATATATATTACTAACTTGGGAGCAGAGAAAGGTTGATGTGATTTATGTATAGTGGGAGAAAGGTTAGAAGACCATATAAGAGTTAAGTACTAAACACAGGCTCTATATCATCCACTTGGAACTTCTACAAGTATCCAAACTTGGGTTGGGAGAAGGTTAAGTTCCTGTAGTTCCTTTTCTTTTAAACTCTATACCACTTTGGAAAAAACTTACTAACCCAATCACTGTTTCTAAATAAGTCATTGTTTATTTTGAAACCCAATAAGCAATCCCTAGAAACTAGTTTGAACAAGCAGAAGCTAAAAATCACTCAATGGACTACCTCAAGTCAATAAAATCTATGCATGCAAATGAAACTTTACCTGTTTGGGGACACTAAACTTAATAAGGATGTCAGACAACAATTGGAGGAAACAAACAAACAAACAAACAAACAAACACATTCTGCAAAGGAAGGCATTGGAAGGAGCACCCTTACCTATCCCTTAAGAGGATTTACATAGTATTTCTCAGTTCCTGGCCTCTCACAGATAACATCAT
Organism: Lyroderma lyra; assembly: GCA_004026885.1. Classification (NCBI taxonomy): domain Eukaryota; kingdom Metazoa; phylum Chordata; class Mammalia; order Chiroptera; family Megadermatidae; genus Lyroderma; species Lyroderma lyra. The sequence continues at coordinate 22 of PVJL010014158.1, read as the reverse complement.
CTTATTATCCCCTCACCACAAT
>PVJL010014157.1:0-29216 GCA_004026885.1 Lyroderma lyra | reverse complement strand
GGGACAAGGGGTACAGCGGCGGGACGGGGGACAGGGATGGGTCGGGGAGACAGGGACAGGGGGGATGGGGGCGGGACGGAGGGGGACAGGGGCTACGGGGGCGGGACGGGGGCGGGGCAGGACGGGGGACAGCGGCAGAAGCAAAGTCGAGGGCGCCCTGCGGGCAGAAGGTGTTGGGGGACGAGCTGGGGAGCGCGGCGCCGTGTCGGGGGGCACGTCGGACCGTTTCCTGTCCTGACGCGGGCGGGCTGCCGAGTTTTGCCTCCGTTTGCCAGGTTTTTGGTCACGTGAGACGTACCCGGGTCGGCCGGGTTCTGTGGAGTCACGGGGTCGGTCCCCCGCGTCGCCCTTGACCTCGCCCACCCGGGTGGACACCGTTTGCCCAGCGCAGTCCAGGTGCGGAGACGACCGGACGTTCGGCTCCAACGCGGCGCCGCCCCCCCCCCCCCCCCCCCCCCCCGTGTTCGGGGAAACCGTGCAGGAGAGGTGAGGACTTCTCACGGCGGTCATTACGGGGTGAACCGGGGGGCCGTCACGATGGCCCCGAGGACGGGAGGCAGCCGTCACGGCCTGCCGCCCTGCGGGGTCACCGTCCCAGCCGGGACCTGGCTTCTGGACGTTCCGGCCGACGAGCATGCCAGCTCCCATTCGACGCTCTTAAGGCGCACCCCGGTTTTCTGCCTTTCCAAATGGGGGCCTTCCTTCTCCGACAGTGAGAAACACGGCTCCCTAAACCCTCCACCCCGTTAATTGCTCGGTCAGTTCATTCCCGCAGCGACACCAAGCCCAGCGACACCCGCACGCAGACCCCTCCTCGCCAGGCTCGGACTCCGACACGAGGCCGGGAGTCCCGCAGCCCCTTGGGGGCTGCCCTAGGCCCTCCTCAGCTAGGCCGGGCCGGCGCCCGCACCGGCCATTCCCACGGATACGGGTGTCCTCTTCGTCGGCCCGGGGGCTCTGACATGGTCACTCGGCTCTGAGACCCCGTGGGAGGCGCTCCCCGTGCGGCCCGCCCCACACCAAGGCGCTCTGAAGGCCAGCTGGCAGGGTCACCTGACTCACGTGACAACCTGAGACAAAAGGAAAACCAAGGAGCACAAGTGCCGGCGGGGACGTGAGCACAGGGAGCCCTGGTGCGGAGAAACGGGATGGAGGGTCCTCGAGTAGTTAAGAACCAGCGCGTGGCCCAGCCACCCCGCTCCTGCGTGTTTATCCGGAGAAATTAAAAACCCTAATTTGGAAAGCTACGTGCACCCCTAGTTCATTGCAGCATTATTCACGATAGCCGAGACATGGCAGCAGCCTCCGTGCCCACCGACAGGTGACTGGGCACGGAAGACGTGGGTGCGGGTGCCCCGGTGGTGTAGTGGCTTCGGCGCTCTCACTGCCACGGCCTGGGCTCGAGCCCCGCTTGGGGAACCCCCAAAACAAAACAAAACAAAACAAGGAGATGTGGTGCATAGTCACATACACAGTGGGATGTTACTCGGCCATAAACAAGAACGAAATCCTACCATTTGTGACAACAAGGATGGATTTTAAAAGTATTATGCTAAGTGAAATAAGTCAGAGAAAGACGAATGTCATAGCATTTCCCTTAGATGTGGAATTTAGAGAAGAAAATAAATGAACAAACAAAACGGAGACGGGCCCGTACCTGCAGGGAACGAGCTGACGGCTGGCAGACGGGAGGGGGTTTCGGGGGGCAGGGTGAAGACGGTGAGGGGATTAAGCAGCAGAGACAGGTAGTTAGGACACAGTCCCGGGGTGCGCGCAGGGCACACAGTCCCTAGCACTGGCGCGGCGGGGGACGTGCCCTGTGGTCACTTCTTTAGGCGTACCAATGATGAGTACCGTGTGCACTCATACGATATTGCATGTTAGTCGTATTTTAATAAAAGTCTTTAAAAAAGGGAAAAATCAATAATACTGATCCTGAGGTTCATATTTTGCTATTTTGCTCATTATAAATGTCTTACACTCTTCGATGTGTTAGAACAATCAGCTGTTTCCTTAATTACCGAGTGTTTTGACACCGTCCCTGCCTCGCCCTCCCGCGCCCGGGCCCTGCCGTCTTCACGCTTAAAGGTCCCCCCCCCCCCCACACCAACCCCTGTTCTCCGGCCTACCCCATGGGTTTGGAACTGAATTGTTCAAAATGGGAAGGGAGGGGTGGTGTAGTGGCTTAAGGCTTCGGCCTCTCAACGCTGCGGTCTGGGCTCGATTCCCAGCCGGGGAACCACCACCCCCCAAAAAAATGGGAAGGGAAAGAAAGGGAGAGCAGAAGATGTCTAACTTGTACGTCTTCAGCCGGCGCAAAGGGAACCCCTGGAGAACCTTCAGCAAACAGATGCTGCCTTCTTCCTGAGGAACTCCAGACTCAGCTCAAATATTCAGATTTATCTCCTCTCTGAAGGAGTTGTTTCCAATATTTAGTCATTTTTTTATTAATACGTGAATATATTTTCTTTCAAAAATTTCTCCCCATCCCCTGCAGATTATTCTTGCCCCACTCCTTCCATTGTTTAGAGTTCGGTGCATCTTCTTCCAGAAGTTTCCCCATTCTTTCATATCTATATTTATCTTGGTTTATTTAGAAATAACATGTTACACAAGCAATATGGTGGACAGATGAAGGTGGCCCCAGGGTCCCAGCCTCCTGGGGTTCATAACCTCACGTAGTCCCGCCCCTTGAGGGGGGCAGGGCCTTCGGCCTGCTGCTTCTAACCGGGCGATGCAGCAAAGGTGACGGGCTGTGCACGAGTACGTGTAAGTGACTATTTCATACGAGTGTGACGGCGCACAAGGTGGCAGAGGAGGAAACCCTGGGAGCGACTGGGCCCCCGACTGAACCAGTGATGAACCGGACTCAACCCTTGTGGAACTCCGGAACCGACTGAGTGCCTATCACAGGAAGAGGGATGTGTAATGAAGGGAGAGGCGTGCGTGCTCCCCAGCGACCGTCCTCTGCTCCTCCGTCGGGCCACAACTAGGGGGACGGTGGCCCATGTTCTTGGAGTGGCTGGCCGGTGCCCCGGCAGGCAGCAGGGGTTCTGATCCTCTAAAAAATGTGGGGTTTGGGCTGGCCGGGCAGTCCTGAGGGGCCAGGGCACAGGATTGCCTCGGCTGCAGCTGGCTCAGCTGCGGCAGCGCCCCCTGGCGGGATCCGTAGGGAGATTTAAAGAGACAGAACCCTCATTTATTTGCGGGGAGCAGCCAGACATTGAAGGAAATCGTTGTCAGGTTGACCATGGGTCTAATGGGACAGAAGCATCTGGGATCACACACAACAAGAGGTGCACACTTCGTAAGAATAATTTGGAAAAGCCACAGTGGACTGTTCCAGCCCTCGATGAACATTCTTTTATTTTTGGGGGGCGGGGGTGGTTCCCTGGCTGGGAATGGAACCCAGGCCGCGGCGTTGAGAGCGCTGAAGCCTTAGCCACTGCTCCACCAGGGAGCTCCCCAAACCTCAACAAACAAAAGCCAGCACTAGCTGAGGAGTGGTAGGACCAGAAGTACAGAGTCACTGCATTATAACACCATATTCTGCACGTCCAGCCCTCAGCTGAAATCACAAAACTCACACGTAAACAGGAAGGAAGAACTAGACAGAAAACCTGGACATTGCAATTGCTAGTCAAGAATGATACATCAACTGTCTTAACTGTGCTCAATTCGCGAAAGGGAACCCTGGAAAAGAACTAAGGGAAATCAGAAAGACAATGTTCAGAGAAAATGAGAACATTAATAAAGAAACAAAAAATATAAAAAGAAACCACACAGAAATTCTGGAGCTAAAAGGTATAACTGATTAAAAAAAAAAAATCACTGGGGGGTGGGTTCAACGTCAGGTTTGAGCAGGCAGAAGAAAGGATTGTGAACTTGAAGATCAGACCATTGAAACTATCCAGTCTGCGGGGTAGAAAATAAAAGAATGGGAAAGACATTCCATGCAAGTAGGAACCAAAAGAGAAGCTGGCTGGCTATGTTACTTTTCGATACAATACTCTTCAAGTCAAAAGAGGTTATGGGAGATAATAAGGACATAACATATTGATAAACGATTCAACCCAGCAAGAACACGCAACAGTTATAAACAGATACACACCTCACAGAGGAGCCCTGAAATATTTGAAACAAGAATGGACAGAATTGAAAGGAGAAATAGATACTTCACCTTCAGTAATGGATGGAAAACCAGAGAGAAGACCAATAAGGAAACAGGGTTATACACCAGTTAGAGCTCACAGACGTGTACAGGTCGCTCTGCCTGAAAACAACATAATGTACGTGCTCGAGTCGACATGGAATATTCTCCAGGATAGATCCAATTTTTAGACCGCAAAACAAGTATTAATACATGTTAAAAGACTGAAATAATGGAAAGTCTCTTTTCTGATCACAATGGAATGAAACTAGAAATCAGTAATAGGAGACAAACTGGAAAATTCACAAATATGTGGAAATCGAACGACTCATTGTTAAACAACCAATGGGTCAAAGAACTCATACAGGAAATTAGAGGATACCTTGAGATAAATGAGAATAAAACCTCAACATTCCAAACTTATGGAAAGCAGAGAATGAAGTGCTAGAAGGGAAACGGAGAGCTGTAAACACCTACATATTTTTTAAAAATCTCAAACCGATAACCTAACTGTATACTTTAAAGAACTGGAAACTAAGCCCGAAGTCAGAAGGAAGGAAATAGAATCACTAAAATCAGAAATGAAAGGACAAATGTCGGGCTCCATTTTTATGATTCCACTGTATCTTTTTTTTTTTTTTTTCTTTTTGGTATGTGGTAGCTCCCTGGCCAGAATCAAACCCAGGCCTCAGTGCTGACGGCGCCAGCACCGAAGCCTTAAGCCACTACACCACCAGGGAACTCCCTCCACTATATCTTGAATGGACAAATTTGTAAAGACGGAAAGTGGGCCTAGGGGAGGGGAAGATGGAGCGTTACTGCTTAATGAATGCAATGTTTCTGTCTGGGACGATGAGAAAGTTCTAGAAACAGTGGTGATAATTACACAACACTGAGTGTCCTTGAGGCCACTGAACTTATATACTTTTAAATAGTGAAAATGGTCGTTTTATGTTATGTATGTTTTATCACAATAAAATATGTTGACGACTATCGGGTTTGGAGACGCTCTCCCTGGCTGGCGTTGAACAAGCCCACTGCCATGGCCATGTTGTGAGCTGCCTGTGGAGGGAGCCACGTGGCCAGGTAAGGGGGGCGCCCAGCCTCCAGCCGGCAGGGACCCGAGGCCGTCCGTCTGGCGACCTGGCCACCTGCAAGGACCCTCCCCAGGTGAGCCTCCCGTGGAAGCAGGCCCCGCCCACACCACTCCGTGAGACACTGACTCAGCGATGCCCCGCTCCGATGCCGGACTCACAGAAACTGTGTAGTCAGTGTGTGTTGTTTTAAATGACTACGTTGGTGGTGATAGATTCATGCAGAAGTGGGAAGCTCCATCGTGCAAGCAGTAGTGCCTTGTACCATCGGTAACTTCTCCAGTTTTGTTCGATACTCTGCCCTGGAAAACGATGCATTCTGTTACAGATCGCGCTCGCTCATTCTCTGCAGCTGCTGTGGGGCCAGCGAAGACGGCTTTCCCCGATAGATGGCGCTGCCGACAGCGCAGAACCCGGCCCTGCAGCTGCTGAGGGGCCAGCGAAGACGGCTTTCCCCGATAGATGGCGCTGCCGACAGCGCAGAACCCGGCCCTGCAGCTGCTGAGGGGCCAGCGATGACGGCTTTCCCCGATAGATGGCGCTGCCGACAGCGCAGAAGCCGGCCCTGCAGCTGCAGCGGGTGTTTCAATGCTGCGGTCCATCGGCCTGCAAAGTGCCTGCCCTGGACTGTGCTTGAACCCAGGGCCTGGGGGCACCCATTTCTCCTGCAACCCTTGACTGCTTGTTCCTGTCCTGGCCTGTAACTCCTTGACGACAGGGAGCACAGCCTTGGCATCTGCATGCCCCAGAGCTCAGCTGGTACATGGAACAGAAACCCACCAAAATGTGGGCATTCTTTGCTCTCTGCTTACACCCCTTTCTTAACAGCTGGGCTGCATCCACAGTCCACTAGGGACAGCCTCCTGGCCACAGTGGATTGGACTACAGGGGCCCCTGGGAGCTGGACACTGCAGCTTAAATGGGCCATTGTTGGTGCCAAGGTTACAAGGCAGAGGCCCCTGGAGAACACAGACCCTAAGTCTTGGAAAGGCAGGGGCTGTGCGGAGCAGCACAGAGAGGAGAGGGGACAGGGAAAGACAGCGGAGTGCACAGCACAGCTCCCAGGAGTCCTGGCACCCCTTCTACCTTTGCAACAAGCCCCCCTTCCTTTGGGAAGGCCCCGGGGTTTCTGCTCCCTGCCAAGGCTGCCTGGACCAAGAGCTTCTCTCAGAGATGCTGAGCTGGGGGTCTCCCGAAGGTTCAGGAGAAAGGCCAGAGGTGGGGTGGGGTCTGCCTCTTCCATGCATTTCCGTTTACAGTGCTCCCCGGACCTTGAGCACTGGGCCTACCGCTCAGGGCCCTCTCTCTGCTCACCTGGACGTCTGCTCCCCTCATGCCGTGCCCCATCACACTGAGGGTCAGCAAGGTGGAGCCAAGCCCCTGCCATGTCCCTGCTCATGGGGTGCAGGGAGCTTATTCACTGAGCATGCCAGAGCTTCAGGTCAGTTCAGCCGTGGGAGTGTGGGCTCGGGAGCCAGGTGGACTGGATGGGAAGCCCGGCTCAGCCCCTACCTGCGTGTGGCCTTGGGCAGATCTCCTCACCTCCCCGCCCTCAGTTTCCCCACCTGGAGATGGGCATAATGGTCGTTCCCACCACAGGGCAGGCAAAATGCTGTTCTGTGCAGAACCCTGTCCCTGTCCCTTTAAGGGCTTGAGCTCCTGCAATTAATTCTTCCTCTTCCTGCACTTCGCTGCCGCCCTACCTGCTCACTCTCCGCAACGCAGAAAGTGCTTTCGCTTCTCTATTTTAAAAATCCTTCTCGGCCCCCTGTCCACCTGCGCCCCTGCCCTGTCTCTGCACCCCTCTGCCCCCGAAATACCTCTGGGAATAGTGTGCGGTCCTTGCGCACTTGCTCACCGGCCTCCTTCCTTAGCCTCCCCCCTGCCCCCACGGGGATTTTCTGGGACACCTGGGACATCTGTCTGTCACACCTAAGCACGCGGCTGCTCCTTGTCCGTTTCTGACCAGCCCTCGGCAGCGTCCAACGTGGGTGTCCACCTCCCCCTTGAAACAGCCCCTTCTCCCGGACTCCAGGGAGCCACACTGCCTGGTGCCAGAAGAGGCTTGTTCGCTGCCCTCTGCCCAGCCTCCGACACGGTGACTTGTGGACCGGGAAGGGATGGCAGGAAGACCATAGTCCGATCGGATTAAACGAGCTGATGGCTCTGAGGCACTCACAGTCTGGTGTGTAGTTAGTGCTCAACGCAACACTGGCCATGGTCAGTCCCTGTGCTGGACAGACCGTCCTTTTGATTTTTAAGCGAAGTTGTAGATAAAATAATTGTGGCTGAGCGTGGACATGGCTTGCCCCAAGTGACCCAGATGGTCAGTTCTGGGACAGAAGCCAGAGGCCTGTAATGTGAGGACACCTCATTCTCCCTGAACCCCTAGCAGGGGCACGGGCACAGGCACAAGTGACAAAATTCCACCAAGAACATCCTGTCTCACAGTAGAGGAGACCCGCCCCTGACCTAGGAGCACTGAGGGGGTGAGAGTTCTTCCAGTGTGGGGTAACTGGGAAGACTCCCCAGTGCCGGGGTAGTTGGGATGCAGGGGTTCCCCAAGGGGAATGTTCTGGGGTGGAGCGTGCAGCAGGGTGGAGGGCGGGATCCCAGAGACAGCGCCTGGGCTGAGGGAAGGAGGTTGGAGGGAGGCTCAGCCACCAGGGGGCGCGCTTGGACTTCCCTGGAGGCAGGAGGAGGGCGGGGCAGCCGGGCGCCGGTGGGGGTGTGGCCGTAGAGGAGCCGCCCCGCCCCTGGCCGCCGGGGCCTCCGCGCCAGCATTTGCAGACAGACAGGCCTGGCGTGAATCCTGTGCTGCCTCTTGCTTGGAGGCTGACCGTGGGCAGGTGACTTGGCCTCCCCATGCCTCGGTTTCCTCGCTGTGGCCAGGCCCGAATCTGAGGTTCAGTTCCACCTTGGCCGTCCATGCGAACCCCCACCCACCGAATAGGTCCCAGCGCCTCCCGTCTGCCAGTGTTGCTCTGGCACTGAAGCGGCCGCCCCTCGACCCCCGCCCCCGCAGCCAGAGCAGAAGGCGCCGGGAGAGGCTCTGAGCCCTGCCCCGACGGCAGCCTGCCCTGAGCGCCCTGGGGCGGATCAGGCACCTCCTCTGTGTGCCCACCTGCTACCTTCTTCCCTGTGCTCCTCCCATCTCCCCGGGGACACCGGGAGCTCCTGGGGGGCACAGAGGAGCTGCATTTCTGAATCCCCAATTGGTTGGCAAACAGCCGGGCACTCAATAAATGCCTGCTGAGCTATTAATAATGCAGAATGGGACTTTCCTGCAGGCCAGGAATGGCCGCCTGGTTGCTGCAGTCTGGTGGTCTAGGAGGCAGGGGCAGGGGGCGGCCTGGCCTCAGATCTACAACCCTGCTGCATGGAGGGGCTCTCCCAGGTCTCCACCTCCTGTGGACTTGCCGGGGACCAGCTCTCATCCACGTGCTCCGCCTGGCCAGGAGGATCGGTCCTGGCTCAGACTGCTGGTTGGAGCAGCTGGGTCTTTATTTCCTGAAGGGAAAGGTGTTCAGGTTTGTGAGGTGAGGGGTCCCTGGCTGCAGCAGGGTGGGGATGGATGGGTCGGGGCTGGCAGCTGGCGGTGGGGCCCCAGGCAGCAGCAGCAGCAGCAGCAGCAGCAGGGGCGCGGGCAGGAATATTCAGGATGGTGCCTTGGCCTTGGATGTTAAAAGGTTGAAGTACATGTGGCCCACCAGGGGAGCCACAGTGATGGTGGACGATTGGGAGTAAGACCCCCAAGGAGAGAGGGGTGAGGAGTGAAACCAATTCTTTAAGAGATGAAAGGATTTAAGCATCCCTGGCTGGGGAATGGGGACATTCCTTGGGTGCAGGGGTGTCAGGCAGAGGCCCCTTTTCATGAGCTGAGCCAGTGGGTTGCCCCTGGTCCTACCTGCCTGGAAGGGAACAAGGCATGCGGTCTGCGAGAACCCCTATGTGGGCCCAGGGCCCTGGCTCCCCGGGGAGACCCACCCAGGCAGGGCGCAGAGCTGGCCCCCCACAGGCAGGTCTGGCCTGGGCGGCCAGGTGATGGCTGGAGAAAAGGGCACGCCCTAAAGCCCCCGACTCTCAACCCTGGCATGCAGAGCCGCCGGTCTCAGGACAATGCTGCAAGCTCGCCTGAAGCTCAGGACCGAGAGAGTGACAAGCCAGGGGCTGGGACAGCACCTTCCCAGCCACGGTCAGCGACAGCACCTGTGATCTCAGGTGCAGACAGGCTGACACGTGATGGCGTCTGCGAGTGAAGGGACAAATGGCAGGGCTCAGGCCCTGCCCCAGGTCCAGGACAGATGTTATTCTGTCTCCCCATTTCACTGATGAAGCAGTCGAGCTCCAGAACATTCTGTGTTTGTTCCCAGTGACAGTCAGCTCTCGCTGCCCTGAGCAGGTGGGCAGAGGAAGGCCAGAGTCCATGCTCAGAGCAGGCAGGCAGTAAAACAAGGCACAGCCGACCCCTGACCCACGGGGCTTGACCTGAGCTGCTAGTGTACTTATGCATGGTTGTTTCACCTGACCCGTGCACCTCGGACCCGTGTCGTTCAGCGTCTGTTCCAAGGCTGCGCTTAAGTACGAGGGGGGCTGACTGCATGCAGTGAGGGTTTTCGACTAAGGGCGAGGCTGGTGCCTTTAACACCCCTCATTGCTTAAGGGGCTACTGCAGTTAAGGAACCAAGTGCAGCCCTGACTCTGGCCCTCAGTGGCCCTGCCTTTAAAATAGGGATCCTAGCCGACCTCCTGGGGGTGTGGGGGTGTGACTAAATGAGTTACTTGCATTAAGCACGAGGATACAGCAAGTGTGGCTCTGAGGGCTGTTGGGGACATGGAGACAGGAACCCAGGGCAATTGTCTTCCTGAGGGGAGTGAGCTCACAGGGGCCTGGGGCTCCCCGGGTTCCAGGGTGACCTGGGGAAGGTGCCAGTGTGACTGTCCCGCTGCACAAGCTTGCTGGATCCCCACGAGACAAGTACACACAGGCGTGCAGGATCACGGGTGGTCAGAGCAGGTCCACGTGGCTCATGTGTGGTGTGTGATGGATTCCGCTCTTTCATGCCCCATTTGGGCTCAGGGGTTCACCACCTAATGGTCCAGAACAAGGGGGACGAGAGAGCGCTGCGTCTCCACATGGGCCAGATGCTGAGTGTGGGCTGCTCTGGGCAGAAGCGGGAAGTCCAAGGAAGTGGCCCCAACACAGCTGACCCCTAGGGCCACGGGTGAGTCAGCGTTTACAGAAACAAATGCGCATTTCGGAAAGGCTGGCTGGGGCAAAGTGGGCGGGGCCCAGAGATGGGGAGACCGGTCTAAATGGAAAGCAGTCGCCGCTTTAATTCTGAGCAGGATCTGACACCCGGGCCCCCCCACGGCCAAACCACTGCCTGCCCCAGCAACGTGACCGTTTATAAAAATAAGTATGAAAAAGCAGCAACTCCCTGTGAGCGTGGAGTTAACCTGACAGTAAGTACGTGTGTTTAAGCGTCTGGCGCATCTCCTAAATCGCACCAGAGAATCTGGAAGCACTTGGTTTGGTCTCAGGGAACACGGAAGGGGAAGGGACCAGGCCTCGCGGGGGCCCCGCCGGCCCCCCACCCCTCACATCTCCGAGTCCGCGTACATCCCATTGATTAGGTAGTCCACCTGCGTGTAGTCCTTCCTCTTGTAGCTCTCGTGGGCTTGCAGGGCAAACAGGACCAGGACAGTGAAGAAGAGCGTCACCCCGAGCAGGAGGACCGCCAGGAGTGAGCTCTTGTTCACCAAGGACAGGCTAAGGGGCTTGGTGGTGACCACCAGGTACTGGCCTTGGGTGCTGAGCTGGCAGGAGTGCGTGGCTGGCATCTCGGAGTCCCCTGAGCTCCCGGGTGTTGGCCTGGTAGAAGCAGAACCACCTGTGGTTTCAGGATGGACCTGCGCCGGAGGCCCCGTGGGCCCCTGGGAAGCTGGAGCGGGGCTTGGCTGTGCTGGGGACGTGGCCTCCACCCCAGGGGTCGGGCTGGCATGAGGCACAGGAGATGGCACTGTGGTGGCCGCTGGCCTCTCGGCTTGTGCCTTCGTGGTGGTCACCACGGGTGTGGACATGGGAGCCACGAAGGGCGGGGTGGACTCTGGGGATGTGTTCACGCGTCGGGGGGTGGGCCTACTTGGCGTGTCTGCCACAGGGGTGGCCGTCGACACCTGGATGGTGGGGCCTTGTGTGGACACATTAAGTAATGTAGGGGTCGTGGGGGGCGCGGGGCTGTGAGTGTGCTTGGAAGGGCTCTGCGTGCCTGCAGGGCTGCTGGCATTTGCCCTGCTGGTGGCAGCCGTCTGGGCGCTCATGGCCGGCGTCGGCAGAGGTGCTGCTGTCGGCAACATGCTGCTGCTGGGCGCTTGTGCACTGGCCGTGCTCGGAGCTGCCACGGGGGACAGAGCTGGCGGTGCTGACGTCGGGGCCAGTGGCATGGGTACCCCAGAGGCCGTGTGGTCAGGGGGGCCCACCGCCGTCACCGAAGGGCCCACGTCTGTCCTGTGTGTCCTCCCTGCTGTGACTGCGGGAGAGCTGGGGTTCCCTTCCGAAGTCACTGAAGGGCCCACGTCTGTCCTGTGTGTCCTCCCTGCTGTGACTGTGGGAGAGCTGGGGTCCCCTTCTGAAGTCCTCTTAGCCAACGTGACAGGAGACGGTGTCGTCAAGGTCCTGTTTTCAGGCGTTTCACTAAGGATACTTTCAGCTGTTTCCTCGGATGCACTTTTCTTGATTGAATTATCCGGCGTCTGGTTGAGGCCTAAGTGCCCTTAAGGTCAGAGAGGGGAGAAACACGTACGATCACCGTCAGTCCTCTGGGTCATCCCGAGACGTGGGCTGGCCTGCAGCCCAGCACAACAGCACTCAGTGCTTTGATTTTGAAGCCCCTTTGCCCTCCTGAACCCCAAGCCTATGGAAGGCTTAAGAGCTTCACTCTTTGATCCAATTCTCAAAACTTCAGGGTGAAAGTCTCACATTACAGGTGTAATTCCCCATTAAAACCCAGCAAACACACACCTGGGTTCACAAAGCAGCTAAACTGCTGCCCAGATATTCCCACCGTAAAAGAATTCTTGGCTTTAGAAAGGGCTTTGCTGAAGGACTCCCTGAAGCAGAATGGTGCCTGGCACAAAGTAGCAGCACAATTAAATATCTGTAGGGTCAGTGGCTGAGCTCCCCACCAAAGATCGGGTTTATAGAAGAAGGGAGATTTTGCAGGGCCAAACAAGTGACCTTCTCAGGGCTCAGAGGCCTGGTCCCACTGGGGGCTCCCAACCCATGCCGGCCCTGGAGAAGCTCGGCCTGGCAGCCGTTCCAAACTCAGTACTGGGGGTGGGATCTGGGGCTCCCCACTCGCTGGCCTGGGCCTGCAGACATCCCTCAGCCTCAGGGTGCTTGAGGGTCACTCGGCCTGTCTGGCAGTCACATAGCATTCCCACTTACTTGGATCCTGGGATGCCACTCGGCTTTCAGATAAGGACAAGCAGGAAACGCAAATGAGCACAAGGGCTGTCCACATGTTGCGGGTGAACCGGCAGCAAGGCTGGGGGGTCCCCGAGGCTCCCATCTGGACGATCTCAGGCTGCAGAACACACAGGCCCTGCTGCTTGGCTGAGGGATCTGTGGTCAACAGAGAAGGCGTCTGGTCAATAGTGAGCAGGTGGCCTGGGGTACAGGGTGTGCCACTGCACCTGCCTATGGGGCTCTGGCAGGGTCCAGCATGCTATTCGAGCCAAGGGCTCCACTAGCCTTGTACCCAGGTAGAGCCTAACATGCGTCTCAGCCACACTGGCCCAGTGGTCTGACCAGTGCCTGCACGTGATGGATGTGCAGCTCTTTTTGACCCAACTGCACTATGAATCTCAACCCCGCAAGCCCACCGTCCCACCACAGGGTTAGAGAGGGCCAGGACCTGGTCACGTGCACAGGCCACAGCATTGTGATCACTGCTGTGATGAGCCAAGGCTTCCTCCTCAATTTCTCCCGTGGTCTGCAGGGCACAAATCAGGCCTGATGCATCCTTGCGCACCCTGTGACAGCTGACCACACCTTTCATGTGGGAGATGTCACCAAGCCATCACCCAATACTCTGAGTGCCTGCTCATGTGCCAGGTAGTGCCCCTGGGACAAAGAGAAGAAAGCCACACAACTCCCTCCTCCAGTGGGAGACAGAAAACAGGTGACTGCCGCTAGCACAAGTGCAGAAAGGAGGCAGGACTCAGTACTGGTGGCATGGAGGAGATGGCACCTGGGCAGGTCTCAAAGGGTAAGGTGGAGGAAGCTGGTTGTCTGGGTAGAGGCCCCGAAGGTGGCTGGGGGAGGGAGGGAGGGGGAGGACAGGGTGCTGAGAGGGCCCAGAGGAGATAGTGAATTCAGGTGGGTCAGTGGATGGGGGTGCCACTGTGAGAGGCAGTGTGCTGCAGAAACCTCCAGAGATGCCACTGTGGCCTCTCCAGGAGTATGCAAAGGCGTTCCCACACTCACCCCGGGTCCTTCCCTCCTGCTGTCAGGCTGGGATTCCTCAAAGGGGGGCCGAGGGGCCAAGTGACCTCAAATGTCCCATCACTTCATGCTCTGCTTGTCCTAGCTGTGCCCTGATCCTGTCCTCAGCCCTGCCCAACTGCCTAAGTCCCATGTGGCCGGCTCCCCAGACGATGGCCTGGCCACATGTAGCCAGGTATAGTCTCGTGACTAACCACTCGATTTGGGCACAGGGCAGGTGAAACACAGGCCTGTTGGGAGTCTGAGGACAGGTGACGAGACGGGCTCCCAAGGATGCCCTGCCTGAAGATGCCCTAGGCCTTTGGTCCTCCCCCTGGGCCTTCACCGTGGAGGTCCTGAGGTGCACAGCATGTCACGGAAGGGAGCTGCGAGGGCACTGGACAAGAGTGTCCTGAGCAGCCCCCCACCCTGTGTGGGTGCCCCCGCTGCTCTGCACAGCCCTGCAGCCAGGTGGCTCCCGGTGACCCAAACAGGCTCACTGTTCCCTCATCAGCCCTAAGAGTCACACATGAATCACCCTCCAGGGTCCCCATGCTGGCCCCAGCCACCTGCACCACCCTGCCCATGGCTGCCAGAAAGATCTTGGTAACCCAAAGCGCCAACCCTGGCTCTGTGGCTCAACCCCTTCCCCTTCTTGGATAACCCCAAAGCTCCTCAACGTGCCTGAGGAGGCCTTCCACATCCAGCCCCCGGGGCCTCTCCCCTACACTGCTGCCCCTGGGCACGGGGATACCTAGGTCCCACAGTTCCCAGCCCGGCGCCCGGCTTAGCTGGCAGCCCGCAGACGCAGCCCCCTGTGCTGCACAAATGGTATTCACGGGGTGGCCACGCGACAGCTTTCTGCCTCCTGTGATCGGTGGGGACTGTTATAGGGTGGCCCCCATCTGAGCACGAACTCTTCCGGAAGGCTGGCACATCCCCGGATGCTCCTGACCCCTCTCCAACACTCACTAACCACAGTCAACGTCACTGTGCGCCTTCCTCCCAAAATCGTCCATAAGGGCTCCTGGGGTCCCCCAGGTTTAGGACGTCACTCAGCCCTACAAACCGTGGACCTGCATCTGTTTTCCAGTGTGCAAAAGCTTCCTCTGTTTGGACAGAAGCAAGTGGGGGCGGAGTAGGGAGAGAGCAAACGGGCACTATCGTGAGGGCAGAATGGAAACTGGGCGGTCCTGGACACAAAGAACTCTCACTCCTGCTGCAGCCGGGGCGATGCAGCTGGGTGCCCAGTAAATAGGTGCATTTGTACGCTCTCGCTGGCCAGTCACGTCTGCTGAATGCATGGCCAGCCCCATGCCTGAGCCAGGATCTGGGGTCCGCTAGGGCGCTGGGGTGGGCTAATGGGCCAGGGGCTTCCTGAAGGCAACTCAGCCCTTAGGCGCTCCGATGTCCCCTCACTACGGATCTCTAGGGCAGGGTTGGCAAACATCATAAAGAGCTAGAGAGCAAAAGTTTTTGACTTTGTGGGCCATACGGTCTCTGTCTCAGCCATCAGGTCTGCTGCTATAGTACAAAAGGAGCCACAGAGGATATGGGCACCATGGGCGTGGCTGTGTGCCAATAAAACTTTATTTACAAAAGCAGGTGGCAGGCAGGGCTAGCCAACAAGCTATCGTTTACCAACCCCTGCGCTAGCAGTGAACTTCAGAGTTCCTGGAGGCAGGGAGAAACTAATCCGATTTGCAGAATGGATTTCCTCCTGCCCGCCTCACCCTGGAACAGAAGGGGACCATTTCATTCCTGGCCTGGGGACAGGCTCTGGTCAGTTTCCAGTGAGGCACCCCCAGCGTCAGTCATGGCCAGCACCCTGGCTGTGCACTGAGCCGTTTCCCACAGGAATTATGGTATTGCGACACAGGCCAGAACCTTCTGTGGTGATTGGCATCCGTGTGGCAGAAACAGAGGAGGTCCCCGTCTGTCCCTGCCTCTGGACTATCCTCCTGGACGACCTCAGAAGGCAGACCCTGTGACGTGAAGAGCCACAGCCCGGCCCCCTTCTGGTTACTGGAAGGCTCGGCCCTCGGGGCTTTGCTGTCTTTCCTGCTCCCTTGATCCTCCCTGAGCTTGCAAAGCCCCCTCAGGGCCCTCTCTGAGCTCACTGTCCATGACCAAGCTGGTGGCCCCGGCTTGCAGGGCCCCACACACTCACCAGACACAGCTGCTCAGGGTTGGCTCCCAGGCCGGGCCATCTTCCTCCTTGGACAGCTGAGGGCTTGGCACTGTGGGCTCGCCAGGTGAGGTCTGGCTTTGCAGGAGGCGAGAGCAGGTGTGAGGAGCACTCCCAGGCCGCGGCATGCTTTGTGGCACAGGAGGGACATAGGCGGGTGCTCCACTCTGGTGACAGATGCATCTAGGGTTTGGAAAAGAGTAAACACTCCTTAGGAAAAGCACAGGAAAAGCATCTAGTGAGGAGGCAGGCACCAAGACAGCAGTATTCACAGATCACTACACGGGAAAACGACAATATGTATCAAAGCTTTCAATGTCACAGCCTCTGACGTAGCACTTTCTAGCCGGAGTTTCTTCTAAGGAAGTAATGGGACGGATGTCCGAAGATGGAGATCTACAAAGATGTTCATCACAGAGTTATTTATGATAGCAAAAAATTGGAATGATTATGTAAAATTTGGTCCCATTCGTATATAAAATACTATGGCTGCTGTGAAAAAATATGCAAATTTCATGGGAAAATGCCCAACATGTAGCAGTAAGTGAAAACAGCAGGTCACATAACAGTATACACCCAGGAGACTGTTTTTGTTTAAACAGATATGTCAAGGGGTCTGGAACGATTTAGACCAGGATCTTAATAAGGCTTATCCCTGGGGAATAGATTTACAGGTGATTTTTATTTCCCAGTTTATATCTTTTGTTTTACAAGCATGTATCCCTTTTGGAAACACTTCTGAAAGAAAGCAATGTGATTTTCTTCAAGGGCTCTGACTTACCAGGCAGAAAGGCACCGAAAGGCCCACGTGACACAGATTTTAATAATTTAGAGAAAGTTCATGATTTACATGTCAGGAGATGCATTTTTTGGGAGTTCTCTGGTGGTGCAGTGGCTTAAGGCTCTGGTGCTATCAGTGCTGCGGCCTGGGTTCGACTCCCATCTAGAGAGCTACCCACATACAAAAAAAAAAAAAAAAAAGGAAAAAAAAAAAAAAAAAAAAAGGAGAGGCATTTTTCTAGGAGCCAACCAAAACTTTAGAGGAAGCTAGGAGCATGGCGATAGTTCAGAGCTATTACGCAGCACAAATGACTCTCTCATTGATGAATAGTTAATGTGAGCTCAGGAGGAGGTGACAGAAACTCATCACCTCCCACGGTGGCAGGTATTAGTAGGTGGTGATGCCCGAGGATCTCCAGGGGCCCACTCGCTAACAAAAATGCCCACATGTGCACACACACATGTGCATGTAGAAGCACACACGTGAGCATGCAGCCGCGCTTGTGCACGCACACCGCTGTAGCCTTATCCATGCACACAGCTACACCTGCATGCACACTGTTGCATGTATACACGTGCAGTCACATGTGCATGTGTGCAAATAATCGTCGCACAGCTACCATACACAGAGGTGAGTGGACGCATGGAGCACATCAGGCTACGTGAGGAAATGCACAAGCTCCGCAGTTCACTTGTGCTGGGCCCATCGCTGCTTATTGGCACTCCCAGCCAGTGGGGCTGGCGATCACTCCCACAGAGCCGGGAACTGGCCGCCGTGCAGTCAAGTGACGTCATCTCTCTGGCATGGCCTGGCCTCCACTTTCCAACAGCATATTCTGAATGTCGACATGCATGTGTGGGAGCCTGTGCTGAGCTTTATAAGTTGACTCACAATGGACATACCATTAACAAGATTTAAAGTAATAGTTTTCCCTGCAAAGGCTTCAGTGAGCCTGAAAAGAAAGTCTGGCCAGTTATCCTCATTATTGTCAGGTACAGGGAGGCTAGACAGATCAAGGGCTCAGACCACAACAGACGGAAAGGAAAGAGACGCCTGGGGCAGAAGGGGACCAAGCACAACAGCATGACATCTGCCTTGAGTGAACAGATGGGCCGTTAGGCTGATGCTGAGAGTTCCCCTTTTTCAGGGGTCAGTTCCCTACAAGCTCTGCAGAGAAGAGGCAGCACCCCCATGAGCCCAAACAGTCTACCAAAAAAGGCACCCCCACATTGGGGTCCGGAGTATCAACTCCCCGATCCTTTACTGGCCCTTGACCTTGTGATGCCTCTCAACACCTCCTGCCCCCGATTTCTTGTGTTCCCAACCTTGGCTTGATTTTAAAGTCTTTTAAGAACCTATGTGTTACGTGCAGTGTTAGTGCAAACTACGTGAGAGCAGACTGCAAACTGCTTAATGCTTTTTCTGGCTTCCACAGGTTCCTAAGACCCAACACAAGTAATCCTCAGGCTTGGCAAGGGACTCCACGTTACCCCCCGTTCTATCACTCTGGTAATGCTCATTTATCAGAGGCGACGTGGCCCCCATCCCTACTGTAAGCTGGAGAAACTAGACATACCAAGGAGTAGGGACTGTGGAAACAAACACAGGGCGCCATAGGTCCCTACACCGACACATCGCCTGGCTGAACTTTGGTAGTAAAACCCAAGGAACACAGGTTGTGGCTTTGTGCACACAGACATTGTCCTGTGGTCCAAAGGATGGGTCTCTATGGCAGATGGGAGCCTGGGCCACTGGAGAGTGTCTTAATTACATTGATTGCTTCCTGGTTCCTGGTAGTTTTGCTATCACAAGTAAATGATGGCAATGTGGGTACATTTGACATTACTTTGCCTGTGGGGCGAGCCTGGCATAGAAGTGGAAAAATCTGTGTCTCAGCCCCCGACCGACTCCTTGTGTTCCCTCCTTGCCTATTCCTCACCCATGTGGGTGAAAAAGGGGCCACATACCAGACCCGACAAGCGCAGGGGAAGCCAGTGTGGCGGAGCCCACAAACGCAGAGACCTAGAGTAAGCACACGGGATGTTAAAAATTCCTAACTAAAAGCATGGCGGGGAGTCACATCCTAGGCCTACAGTTTCCCTGACAAAGGTCAATCTTTACCTTAAGTGAGCCTGTCTAGTGTGTTTCCGCACCTAAGATCACAGACCTTGGAAACATCAGAGCAACCCCCTTTCCCCCACCCTTCAGGGCACCCCCCACCTGCACCAGAGCCCGAGACCACCGGACCCTCATTGTTATCTTGTTCCCCGAATACCATCTCCATGTGCCACCAATGTTCATTAACTATCCTGTCCCCACCAACGTAAATGTGTCCTCCGTTTTCCTTCTCGTCCAGTCCGCTGTGCTGTCTCCCCCGTCCCTAATTTACCACCAAGGGGCTTCCTGAGGCCTCCTTACAGCGCCCCTCCCTCCCGTGCATAAAATAAGCCGGGAACTGTCGCTCTCCGAGCGTTTTCTCAATTCGTGGACATTTTGCTTCCAGGGGGTCGTCGTCAGTTTGCGTCAAATAAACTCATAAACGTTCTCTACAGGTCTGGGCGCTTGTTACCTTGACACCCCTCAATCCTGCTCGTCTCGCACTCTGTGCCCCGTGCATCTTTCCTCTCGTCCCCCTCCTCTGCCCCTCGCGCCCCCATTCATCCTCCTGCCGCGCACCCCGCTGTCTCAGTCCTAAGCCGGTTCAGGCGGCGGAGGCTCCTGCTCGCCGGAAGGCAGCGGAGGGCAGCGCGAGCCCCTTACCTGGGCGCGGCAGGCCTGCGGCGGCCCGGCGGGCCCGTGTCGGCGGGAGGCACCCTCGGTCCGGCGTGGGGACGTGGCCGGGGATGGAGCGGCGCGGCCAGGGCGCTCAGGGCAGCCGCCCCAGGTCAGGCAGCGGGGGCTGCCCCGGAGGTGACATCACGGGAGGGCGTGCCCGGCGGGGCGCCACAGCTCGGGCGGCAGCAGGGAGCGGCCCTGCAGTGCCCGGCGCAGCCAGGCGGGGGCCGGAAGCGGGGGGCGTGGCTGCCCAGACTCCGCCCACCGCGGGGGCTCGCCTTACGTCCTGCTGCCGGCCGGAAGTGGCTATTTCGGACGAGTCTCTGGCGGAAGTGGTGAAGTGGCAGGGGCTGGATCTCACCCTCGGCCCCTGCCCTTGCGGTGGGATCCTCCCTGCAGCGACCCGGGTCGGGGGCTGGGGCGGGTTCAGGTCTGCCGTACCCGGAGGTCTCCGCAGCTCGGAGGGGTTCGAGCACGAGGGGGTGACCATGCCACATTCCTGCCCTCAGACTTGATCCAGCCCCTGGGGGTAGACGCGGGCGAGGGGCGTGCGGCGGGGGGTGGTTAGGGTCCTGATAGTCATAGTAGGATGGCAGCGTACAACTTGCCGAGCCCTGTGCTTGGTTAATGATTACCAGCTAGTTTGGTAATCACATCACAGCGATAGCGCTGAGGGGTGCCTTGCCTCCATTTTATAGATGCAGAAACAGAGACAAAGTGTTTTATAACTGTAAGACGTGGGATATCAAAGGGGCACAGTGGAGTGTAGGATTATGCTTATTCCAAAGGCGTGTTAACCCAGATGCACAAGAACAATGGACAGGGCTGACTTAAGCCAGAGAGAACTTGGCTCACGTTATACGCTTAAGGCATCCCGAGTATGATTTCTGGGACATGACTGCCCACTGTGACCTGCACAGTTAGGAACTGGTGAGCACATCACCTTCTCAGGTTACTTTGAGTAGAACTAAAAGGCTTTATTTTCAGTTTTCTAACCTCTCTTCGGGTCCTGGGCTAGGAAACGAAGCCAGACACAGAAAACTGCAGGTTGCACTCACGGAGGTCTGAGCTCTGGAAACACCTGAAGGGCAATTTTGAGCTGTCCCTACTCAGTTCAACCTCATAGTTTCAAATGGTGTAGAACGTACCCTGCAAAGACGAGTTTGCTGAAACCTAGGCCAGTGGTAGGGTTTATGAAGACAAGATTATTTTGCTTTGTGTTTGCTTTAAATTTTCCCAGCTGGCTCAGATCTACCATGAGATACATGGTATTTGTGTTCACAAATGAAAATACACTCAAACAGCCTTTTGTAGTGCTGTGCTTGCCTTCTTCAAACGTCTTTCTCGGCAAAATTGGGACAATTTTTACTCCTAGACTACAAATATCAGGCACAGCCCTCCTTCTCAAGGAGCTCACAGTCTAGAGCAGGGATCTGCTGGCTGTTTGTCTGCTTTTGTAAATAAAGTTTTATTGGGATACAGTCTGGCTGCTTTTGCCCTACAGAGGCAGAGCTGGGTAGTTGCAGCACAGACTGTATGTAAAAATATTTACTGCCTGGTCTTTTATAGAAAATATTTGCCACCCCCGAGTCTAGGATGTTGCTAGAAAATGGGTTTCAGATAACAATGAAAATATCTTGCCGAGCTGGGCCAGAATACAGGGAAACATTCTTTTCTGGAGGAATCTAGTAGCCGTCATTGGATTGGGGCCACCTGGAACCTAGTGCCCATTGAGAACAGCTTTGGGAACCGTGTAGCTGCCTCTGTAGAGTGTTATGAAGAGTAAAGCAGGGTGGGCCAGCTTCTGATGGCAGCGAATGAATGAAAAAGAAGGATACACTTACATCCTTAAGCTTTTGTCTCAGGGCGCAGATCACCTCAGATGTCCACTTAGTTGTTGAATCACGAGGTTATTTGGATTTAAGGCCGTGCCTATGAAAGGACTCTGGAGTGACTGCTTCTGGCTTCAGATCCTGACTCCTTCAGTTGTTAGCTGAGCAGCATTTGGCAAGAGGCTTGGACTAGACCCTCTCTGTGACCCAGTTGCATCGTGCAGCCAATGTGTCATTATTCACGGTAGTCTTGTTGAATAAATTCTCTGCGAGCACTGACTTAGTGAACACTGAACCCTTGCTCCTTGGGGAAGAAACAAAGGCAACAGTTCCCTGATTGCCATTCTCTATTAATCGAAGGTTCCCTTTACATTCTAACACAAAACTGAAGGGCATGAAAATGATGAGAATTTTGAGAATAAAAAACGGATAATTAATGAGGATGGAAATTAATTATATGTGCATTCTTGGATTGGTGCGCCTCACCGATCACTTATAATATTCAGAAATATTAATTTGCTTTGCAGATATATACTATAGACAGCTGGAAAAAAGCCTTATGTTTTGTTTTTGATTTTTTTTGGGAGGGGGGTAGTTCCCTGCTGGGAAGGGAACCCAGGCTGCGGTGTTGAGAGTGCCGAAGCCTTAGCCACTATACCACCAGGGAACCCCCGGAAAAAACCTTAAAGATTACGAAACCAGGCTACTATGGACTTACACTGACTTTTTCTTTTACTTCAGATTTTTAAAAAGCATGTTTTAAATTTCGCACATTTTTAGTTAATTTAGTGGAATTATTCAAAAGTATTTTATATGGCTTAAAAAACTTTTTTTTTCTTTTTTTAGGGGGGTAGTACCCTGGCTGGGAATTAAAAACTTTTTTGAGGATTAATACACAAACAGAGGAGTTCCCTGGTGGTGTAGTGGCTTAAGGCTTCGGTGCTGGCACTATCAACACTGCGGCCTGAGTTCGATTCCCAGCCAGGGAACTACCCACATACTAAAAAAATAAATAAATAAATAAATAAATAAAAATAATAATAATAATAGACAAACAGAAAAGTGCACATGTAAGTTCACAGCTTGATGAATTTTCACCAATGAACTCCCTGTGTAATCAGCACTCAGATAAGAAACAGCAGAACCAGCAAATTGGAGACGCCCTTGTCTGCCTTCTATGCCCCAAACATACCACGTGTCTGAGCCCATGCCACAGATGGTAAATTTTCCTTTCTTTTTATTTTTATTTATTTACTTATTTATTTTGTGGGTAGTTCTCTGGCTGGGAATCGAACCCAGGCCACAGCGTTGAGAACGCCAAAGCCTAGCCACTGCACCGCTAGGGAACTTCCCCTTTTTATTTTTTTAACAATAGCTAATTCTAATAATTTATGGCATTAGGACAATACTATCTGCCATACGCTAGCTTAATTCAATTGGACTTTAATGTTACAAAGTTCAGAAAGTCTACTCATCTGCTTTCGGATCCCACACTGTAGGTAGCTGTTAGGGAACTACCACTGTGGAGTTTTGGAGAAGTAACAGACCACCCACAGTTATTTAAAGAGTATCAAAATACTCTTCCCTTCCCAGCTCTACAACTGTGTGAGGCCACATTTTCTTCATACACTTCAATCCAAACAACGTTTTGCAATAAATTGTTGCAGAAACAGATAGGAGGGAGTTCCCTGATGGTGTAGTGGCTTAAGGCTTCGGCGCTGGCGCTGTCAGCACTGCGGCCTGGGTTCAATGTTCGATTCCCAGCCAGGGAGCTACCCACATGCCAAAAAGCAAAAAAAAAAGAAAAAAAAAAAAAGAAACAGATAGGAGAAGCCAGACATTACAGAGAATTGTAAAAATTTAAAATGGTGCCACGCTTTTCATTAATTTTTGTTTTGGGAGATATAGCTATTTTTCATATTGTGTTGTGTTAGCAGGCAATGGGTTTATCACTGTTATTTTTAAATGAATAATTTAAAGATTTCTTGGTTTTAATTTCTAATACAGTACATATCAATAGATAAAACCCTTATAGAGTTCTGTGGGACCCTCAAACAATTTGTAAGAGTGTCAAGGGGTCTTGAGAGCATAGGTTTGGGACGCATGGCTCTAAATGCTGTGCTCCTCGGGGCCTGGTCCTCCTCTCTAGTCAAGCTCCTCCCAACCACCCCCCCACCCCACCCCTCACTTCTCTGCATTTAGTGCCTCTTCTGTGAGTTTCAAGAGTCTGTTTTGAAACTCAAAAGCCAAAAGTTAATTCCTTTTTTTTTTTTTTTTTTTTTTTTTGCATATGGCCACTTATGCCAGGATTAGCTTGGGCACTGCATTGCAATCCTGTCTGCCTTCCACCCTGGGGTCCTGCCTGTCAGCCCCATAGCACAGACAGAGCACTGTGGGAAAGAGCGTTTTCTCCCATCTGTTCTGGTGGTGGTTGTGGAGGGGGGCATCAGGCTTACTAGTTCCTCATAGCGTTCAGAAAACAGTTTGTAACATTTGATGAGACGGGAAAATGCTCTTGTAATTAAAATTTTTTTAAGAAGCAGGCACAGGCACATTCTCAACCCATGAACTTTGCATTGGCTATTCTGTCTGGAATGTTCTTCCTCCAGATGGCCTCTTGACCCCATCCTCCCTTCCTTCTAATCTTCTGTTTCTTAGTCTGCCTTCTCAGTGAAGTCTTGCCTGACCACCCTAGCTATCTTTTCCTTATCTCCCAACCCTGCTCTACATTGTCTTTTTTTCTGCAGTTCTTCTGACATGTTATACAATTTCTTCAGTTATTACAAGTATTACTTATCACGTGTCTCCCCATCCCCCAGGATCTTCGTTTGGTATCCAAAGTTCCTAGAATAGTGCCTGGCACAGAGTAGGTGAGCAGTGAACGAAGCCAGGCAGATATAAGAGAAGACGCATCCATCCACCTCAGACCCCCAGGGAGCATGCAGGAGCTGCGAAATCACACCCCAGAGTCGTGACCCCCAAGCCTCTCCCAAGTTCCAGCCCTGTGCCCCCCGCTGTGTCACCTAACGAGAGTCTGCCCCAGGGTGACTCGCATTCACACTACTGTAGGAGGCCGAGGCCTAGAGACCCACAGATGCATGCAGGGATGTGGTGCAGGATCTACCACTTAGAAGCAAGAAGGTGGTGACCTCTTATTAGAATGGTTAAGCGAGCAGCAGCACATCCGTGAGAGAAATAATGATTCTTTTGAAGAGCCATTGAGAACATGGAGAAATGCTCAGGACACAATGTTAGGTGAGAAAAAACCCCCCACAAAAATTACAAATAAGATTTATGTGAATGTATTGCCTAAATATATAAATATCAAAATAAAAAATGCAGTCAGAGGGGCGTCCCCTGGGGGTGCAGTGGCTAAGGCTGCGGCGCTCCCAACGCTGCGGCCTGGGTTCGCTTCCCGGCCAGGGAACCCCCCACATTAAAAAAATGCAGTTAGAAAATGAATAAAGCATGTATGAACATTGGAAAGTAGCAAGTCTTCCTCTTTTTTTTTAAACTGATATAATCAAATAGCTAGAAAGCCCAAGATAATCACCTTCAACAAAGCAAAGCAAAACACCAACTGCGCAGTTTCTAAATACCCTTCTTCCTGAAGGGAACCAGGCTCCTCGGAGAACGGGTGACAGGTTGATTCCAGAGCCGGGGCAGGGAATGCACAAGGCAATCCTGGACCTCCTTGCAGATCCAGGAATTTAGAAAAGGACCCACAATGGTGGGTGTGTATCCAAGAAAGGACACAGGTGCCAACTGAAAGAGCTCCCAGTGGCCAAAGCTGGAAGAACCAGAGTCACAAAACAAATAATTACCGCATGCAATTATAACCCAAAGACTAAGCCCCGTGTCCACGAGGCCATGGAGCTGTCAATAACGGGAAAGAAGGAACGCTGTTGATGGGCACTTGGGCCCTCGGCGCTTGGGGGCTACTAGGGCGGCTGCTGCGGCGAACAGTGGGCGCAGGTCTCTGCGTGCGTTTCCGTCTCTCCTGAGTAGGGCGGAGGGGCGGACCTGCTGAGTCACAGGGTGCCGCTATTTTTAACCTTTTCAGGAACTTCCAGACTCTTTCCAAAGTGGCTGCCCCCTTTCCCGGTTCCCATGAGGAGTGTATACGTTAACTCCCTTTTCGTCCGTCTGTCCCTGCCCTTCCTCTGGGTAGTCCCTCCCACGTTTCCGCAGCTCACCCACGCGTGTCCCCATGTTTAACCCAGCCGTTCGGTTGCTCATTTCCACGATAACGTTTGTTTCTGGAGCCGCCGTCTGGTCCTTTTCTCCCATTCACCTGCAAACCTGATGCTTTCTTAACTTCTCTATCATACTTCCCACATCCTCTCTTATTGCTTTAAACATCTGAAGTAAACTTGTATGTAGTGTGTAATGACAGTTTGAGTGTCTGCAGTTTGGGTGGCTCTGGGCCACGGTGGCTCTTGCTGCCTTGACTGGCTCATTTCCCACGTGCAGTGCGAGCTGCCTGACCTCATCAGCGGGCGTCTGAGGGCGCGGTCTGCCACCCCTGCTCTGGACTTGCCTTCACTTTGCTGGGCTCCTTGGGGCCCTGCCCTTGGAGACCACTGTAGGTGGCCCGCAGTGAGTCTCAGGTGGCTGCTGGCTCTGAGCCCCCGGGCATGCAGAGTGCTGTGTTGAGACATTATCAGGAAGCTTGTTCCTTCCTTTAAGTGTTTTTGCACTGCTCCGAGCCAAGGGCAACGTGGGGAAGTCCTCCTCCACCCACCTCCACCGCCCTCCACGGGGCAGATTTCTTTTGTTGTTCACTCATTGGGAATGTTCCTTTCAAGGGGTTTTCAGTTTTTGGGGTGCTCTTGATCTGACCCTCCTTGTTCAGGCCCCAAGCTTTGTTCCCATCTCCAGCGTGCTGCCTCCCCTGAGCAACCTATCTCTGAGGGTCCCTAGGATCAGAGACACCCCCAGAGCATGGCCAGCTGCAGCCCTCCCTGAGGGTTTTTTTAATAGCGAATTTAAAATATATATAAACAGACAAAGAATAGTATAATGTTCCCAGTGAACACTCCACACAGCCCGTCTCGAAGCCCACCCAACCTGCTATGGTTTTGAACCAAATTCCAGACATTTTACTATTTCATCTGAAAGTACTTCAGTATGCATCTCCAAATGATAAGCACTCTTTGAAAAAGTGGCCAAATTTTCTCTATTAAAATCAGTCTTCAAACTGCCAATTGCCTCAAAAACATGAAAGTGACTTTCTTATTATTTCTGGTCTCAGATGCCCTTCACTTTCCTGCCTACTCTACTGTGCATTAACAAAAATGTTCTTAAAATTAATGCTGCTTCCAGTATTTCATGTGTTCTGCACCACAAGGGGCTCTCTGGATACCTAGCCTGTCATTTTGCCAGAAACAGAAACTCCTGACTATGATTTTACTTTAAAAATATCATCCCCGTGTATATGCCTAGAAAAGGAAGACTGGAGAGAAATACCTAAAAGTGCTAACAGTTGTTAGAGCTCAGTCAGGAGATTAGACATGACTTTTGTTCTCTTTTTTATCCTTTCCTGTCTTTTCAGACTTCTCTGCAATGATCATGAATTAATTTTACAATCAGAATGTAAAGTAAATCCCATTAACCTAATTAAAACCGTGAGCACTGCCTCCTACTCCTGGCTCTGCCCTCTCCAACGTTCAACCTCATAGACACCAACCGCATTTTCTTACAGAGCTGCCCCAGGCCACTTGCACCTTCTCTGGACTCTTCCTCTGCCTGTTGGAGGTGGCAAGAGGTGAGTGGGGGAGAACCCCGATTGCATCCCCCTGCCTACCAATTGGCTGACCCATTGCTAAGGGTCCTGAGCCATGGGGTGGGAATGGGGGTGAGGGTGGGTGAGGACAAGCTGGCAGTGATAACCTGCCTAGAGCGTTGTTCCCAGGAGATCTCACACCTCAGGGAGCAGGGTGGGAGAGGACACAGCGTCCAACAGCAGCCCCCACCTCGGTGAGGGGATCTGGGAGGGAGTTCTTATCCCTGACCCGGCACAGGCAGTGGTTTGCGCAGTATTCACAGGGCTCAGCCGGCGGGGTGCAAATCCCAGCTCCAGCTCTGAGACTGACATAGGCCCCAAGACACGTGCTTAGCCTCAACATGGTGACGATACCAGAATCTTCCTGTGGGGGCGACATGGATGCTCAGCGGCTGGCCCTGCTCTTCAGATAAAAGGCACCGAGTGTGAAGGTCATGGGCAGACCAGGGCGACTTGGAGCGGCCCTGCCCTGAGGAGGATCTATCGGCCTCCAGGTACGTGCCAGGAAGCCAGCCCCGGGCCCCACTGCACCTGGTAGTAATGTCACAGTTACCACCCGGTTATCTTACTCCCCAGCCGACCAAACCAGGCAACTACGCTTATCTCCGTGGCTCGGATGACAACACAGGTCCCCAGGGGCGTACCACCCTGCCAAGGTCCTGAGCAGCATTGGAACTGCATCCCCCCCCCCCCCTCCCCGGGTGCAGCGCTCCTGCATCTTATCTTGACAGCTATGCACAGCCACTTCCCTGGCGAGGGCCAGCTTCCGAGGCCTCCTCCCCGGCTGGACAGGAGCTGTTTCTTCTAACAGTAGTTAAACCTCAGCCACGAGATGACTTCTGTCACCTGCGCGTGTGGACGACCGAGCAGCCGCGGGCAGGGCTGGGGGCTGCTGCCGCCTCGTGGCGGCACGGCTCCCTGCAGGCCCGACCCGGGAGCGGCCGCTGCACTGAGCTGTCCAGGCCGCTCTGGCCGGTCCCGCCGGGGAAGGACGCGGGGCCTTGCGGGGAGGAGAAATGGCGGGGTCTGCGGCTCCACGCCTTGCTCTCTGAGGGACCCCGGTCGGGTCACCTCAGCGGCCCCAGGCCTCCGCTTCCCCCTCTGTAGAATGCGGGTTAGGAGGGCTCAGGGGCTCAGGGACACTCCAGGAGAGAACGGACTTGGGGGGAACTGCCCTGCCCAGATTGCGCAGCAGGAGACCTGAGGTTCCCCTTTCGCAGGGAGGAAACAAAGTCTGGGTGCAAAGTCTGCGCGGAGTTGGCTCACTGCCAGGCAGGGGCTGCCCCCTGCGATCGTGGGACAGAGGCTTATCAACAAGCCATGAAGGACTGAGGTCCTGGCCTGGAGCAGCCCGCGCTCGGCCTCACCGGCCCGCGATGGGGCCGAGGGCCAAGGGCTGGGGAGGTGCCAGCAGCCCGGGGCCTGACGCATCGTTGTGAGGAGTCGCTCTCCCACCCGCCGACACCAGGCAGCGGAGGTCCCCAGTGGTCCCGGGCTCAGTCTCCTCCTGGTGTCAGGAAGGAGTGTGTGTCCCGCCGGGAGGAGCGAGCACTACCTATGCCACAGCCTGTGGGCTGGTTTATGACTTAATTTGGGGGGGCACCATAATATTACTACCCGGATTCCAAATTTGTTAAGGTTTTGCCACATTTGCCGACAACACAAATAGTGACAGTATGTTGCAGACGGGCTGATGACGCGCCCCTGCACATTTCAGATTTCCGAAGAGCGCTCCCCCACACACACCGTTTGTCGTTGTAAAAAGCACTCACAACCCTTAACAGCAGTTAGTTTTAAAGCATTTTTAAAGACCAGTCAGGACATCTCCTTTGTCTCTTTGGATCTACGAAAATCCTCCACTTTTGTTTTTAATGGCATTAGTATATCGAAGAGTGATTTTTAACTTTTAAGTGGCAGGCACAGGACAGGGCTTCTTTTGCACTTCTGTCCCCCACATTCTCAGGGGGAGCACCCTGCAGTGGGGAGACTGGTTCCACTGGGCCCAAGGCCAACAACTCACCCGCATGCCAGGACTTCCCCAATTTTGGCCTCAAGAGTCCCGTGTCCTGGGAACCCCTCTGTTCTAGGCAAAGCAGGACAGCTGGTCACCCCAATGAGCCCAC